>JAKUAJ010000161.1:0-47500 GCA_030562865.1 Kodamaea lidongshanica (nom. inval.)
TCACTCACTCACTCACTCACTCACTCACTCACTCACTCACTCACTCACTCACTCACTCACTCACTCACTCACTCACATTCGCACTCACTCACTCACTCACTCACTCACTCACTCACACGCACTCACTCACTCACTCACACGCACTTACGCACTCACTCACTCACTCACTCACTCACACGCACTCACTCGCTTCGCTCGTTCGCTCGTTCGTTCGTTCGTTCGTTCGTTCGTTCGTTCGTTCGTTCGTTCGTTCGTTCGTTCGTTCGTTCGTTCGTTCGTTCGCTCGTTCGTTCGCTCGTTCGTTCGCTCGTTCGTTCGCTCGTTCGTTGCACTTTGCCTACAAGGTATTGCTCATGATTCAAAACTATATTTTAGCATACTGTAAAAACTAAATCCTCAAATATAATCCCTCCTTATGCAAGTTCAAACACAGAGCTCTTGCGACTCTAGCTTGTCTATTTGTATCTTTTATACATGATCTCATCGAAGCATTTGTGAAACGGAAAAACAGTTTTGTAAGTTAAACATTTGTTAAGAATACAGTCAAGCAAAATCTCATGTGACGAATCTTAGTGTTAACTGCCAACTCTATTAAGAAATGACTTTGAAAAGTAAACCAGGAATGAATGTTTATTCAACCACAAAACCCCGCGTTAAGTCCATTTCAAATCCACAATTCCATCAGGAATGGAGAATCCCTCCAAATGTTTGACAACTTCGGCAGGTGAGTTGGCAACCAATAAGATCTCACCATTTTCTTTGCTGATGAAACCATTATCGATGGAAGTTTGGATGAATGCCAAAAAGTGATCATAAAATCCATCAATATTCAAGATGATTATTGGCTTCTTTTGGATGTTCAATTGGAACCATGTAGTCACCTCCATCAACTCTTCGATAGTGCCGTACCCACCTGGTAATGCGATGAAAGCGTTTGACTCTTGAGACATCAATTGTTTTCTGGTATGCATGTCATCCACCAAGGTGGTTTTTCCATATTTGGTTGAATCTGGAACTTCGCTTGATCTCTCCTTCATTATCAAAGCACGAGGAATGATTCCGTGTACGGACCCGCCTGCGGATACACACGATTCGGCAACTGAACCCATCAAACCTGTTGAGCCACCTCCATAAACCAACTCCCACTTTTGGCTTGCGATAGTTTGTCCCAACTCAATTGCAGCATCTGTATAAACCTTTTTAGTTCCTGAGCTTGATCCGCAGAAAACGCAAACCTTCTTGATGTTATTGATTGTCATATTCCTTCTTCTTTTGTTTTTTTTGATTCAAATTTCAAGTTAGAATCCTCTGTATTTATTTGGTTCCTTATCTATGGAAGGGGCAAAAAAAGGTTCCCGCGGAGCCTCCGCCTATCTTGATTTCTGACTTTTGTGAGACGGGAGGGGATCAAAGGAGTTATGGGGATCGATAAAACAAGATCGTCCCAATGAACAAGTAAGAGTCATATGTATCTTACCCTGAAGCTTTCCTTTTTTTTCTATGGCTTTATTTTTTGTTCACCATCCAGTAATTCTTTTGTTGGTGAAAGTGAGCTTAATCATACACGTTTTCTGAACTTTAAAAGTTGTCCCGTATAAGCAAACACGTTTGAATCAAGGTGTACAAGTATTAAAAGATGTATGAGAATCAAACACGTTAAAAGTGCCCCCTTATTAGTAAACATGTTTGAATTAATGCATCTACACCACCAAAAGTGCCCCCTTATTAGTAAACATGTTTGAATTAATGCATCTACACCACCAAAAGTGCCCCCTTATTAGTAAACATGTTTGAATTAATGCATCTACACCACCAACATTAAAAGTTCCCCCCTTATAAGATATGTTCGAATTAATGCATCTACACCACCAATATCAAAACAAGCCATATATGGGCCCAAACCGTCAACGTCCCCGTTCAAGATTTACACAAAATCCACCAAACAATAAGTCTTTGGGTCTCCACATAAACATTCTAATGCACTATAGCCAAACATAAGACAGTCTTTGAATTTTTCCTAAAGCAGACTCTAATTAACGTGTGTTTTTGAGTAGACGAAAAGACCCTTTGACAACATTATTGATACTATAAAGTACCCAGGGTGCCCAAAAGCTTAGTATTAAAAGCACGTGAAACTTGAAACGTCCTTGGGTACCTTGAAACGATACGTTATTTAAAAAAGGGGTGTGCACAACTAAAAGCTTAATTTCGTAATCTTAATTTAGCAATTTTTTAATATTCACACATCAACGTCAAACAAAAGTATTACGGAAGTATCAAAAAGTATTTTATTTACCAACTAAACCAATAACAAAACCATTCAGAAACCTTGATGAAGTATCGAGATTTAAGGGCTAGCTTGTTTTCCCAATTGGATTCACTTACACTTGAAGATTTAGAAACATTTGGTACCACGGAGCTTAATGAGGTTTCTATTTCTTCAAAACCAAGTTTAAAATCGAATAAGAAACGACGGAGTAAACGTCGATCTGCATTAACATTAGAGGAGTCGACTAAGAGCACCAAAAGTGAAGATGGTCGCTCCTTTAATAACATCAAAAGTAAAGATGATCACTTCACCAAGAGCACCAAAAGTAAAGATGATAACTTTACCAATAACACTAAAGATGTCCACTCCACCAATAACACTAAAGATGTCCACTCCACCAATAACACTAAAAATGTCCACTCCACCAATAACACTAAATATGTTCATTCCACCAATAACACTAAAAATGATCGGACTTTGGAAAATCATAAACACAAGCTGGACTTGATTATGAAAAATGACAAAGTTTCCAACTTTGACAGATTAAGAGCAAAATTTGAGAGTGAACAAGTTGAAAATGTGGGACACTTTCAAAGAAAGTCTCATTATGATCAAAATAAGAGGAACTTTGAGACACCACAACATGATAAGAGGCAACATGAACAGCAAGATTTTGATGATAGAAGGCATGAAAGAACAAATTCCGAGTTTGATAGAAATCATCAACTAAAAGAATCAGATTATTCTTTATTTAGAAATTCCCTTAATGAAGTGAAGAAATCATCGTTTTATCATAAAAAAGAAAGCTCCATACCAACATCCTTGCACCGTTCAGAATACCCCAAAGAAAGCTCCATACCGAAATCCCTGCACCGCTCTGAACACCCCAAAGAAAGCTCCATACCAACATCCCTACACCGCTCAGAATACCCCTTGGAATACCAATCCAGAAATCAAACTACAAACTCAAAGACCTCAAGACATAATAACGCCGATTTTGAATTCAAACATAAAAGATTCAATGAATCATATCTGAATAGCGAAGACGAATTCGATCAAATGCATAGATTCAATAGTACAAGGTCTAATTTCACACTCACATCCTCAGAGACATCATATTCTCTTAATTCAATGCGATCAGATTATACTGACATCACTACACTCGATTCAGCATTACTCTACTCACCTCCAAAGCTGCTGAAAAAAAACATCAATTCACCAGTCAATCCTACTGTATCATTAAAACTACCACCCCCACCTCCAGATTATAGATTTCATGCTCATTTGAAAAATCAAAACACCAATATGAGTAACATTCTCGACTGTTTATGCGATATTCAATCACAGGAACAAAAAGATCTAGAGCAATACCTTGAAAATTTCATCAAAGACATGGAGCAAAGTGTGCCGTATAACTCCTACAAAATACGGCTGTTATTTCCGTCAAACTTATCAAGAAGACTCGTTTAATCAATAGACATCCGAGCGAAGCGAGTGAGTGAGCGAATGAGCGAATGAACGAATGAGCGAATGAGCGAATGAACGAACGAACGCACGAACGAACGCACGAACGAACGCACGAACGAACGCACGAACGAACGCACGAACGCACCCACGCACTCGTTCACTTCTCACGAACGAGCAAAGAGTTTAATCATAAAGCCTGATTATGATAATCAATCAATTTCTTAAACCTCATATTTGGTTTATAAATAGCATCCCTATGCACAAGCACCCAATCACCAATTTTATATTCAGGTGGTTCCTAATATTAATTTTATATACCCTAATATGCTTTTATATACCATAATACTTTTGTTTTCACATGAATAGTTTTTCGTAGATCAGTGTGTGTTGAGTTTGCCAACTATTTGAATGCAAAATTGGCCAATGAAGAGACAACTTTTTGGTGCTTTATCAGATAACTGGGTGGATGAGAATGTGAGCCACTTTCGTTTGCAACTGTATGAGGATTGATGGATCCCGAAGTACCTGAATTAGCAGCAGCATTAGCAGCAGCAGCAGCAGTCAAAGTGCTCGAAATTGGTTGAACAACTTCTCTTGACTCTAAATTTAATGACAATTGATATTGTTCTTCAATTGTGGGACATTTATCAAACCATAAATTTAAAAAGTCTTGAATATCGGAAACCGGTTGGAAATTAAATCCGGTCATTTTGAATCTATCAATACCACTAACGATTTCAAAGGTTTTGGAACGTTTTGCAAAATTGATCATTCTCATTCTATTCATAAGAACTTCAGGATTACCATGATAAACAAAAGTTAAATCACTTAAATAAACACCAAAAAATGGAACACAAGGTTCAGATCCAATAAACTTTAAAACATCTCTATACTCATTGAAATTTCTTCTTGAATTCATCAATCTATTCATATTTTGTAATTGATTTAAAGTATCTGATTGCAGGTATTTCCAAGTTTTTTTCAAACGATGAATAGGAGAAGAATAAAGCGCAGAAATAATTGCTGTCATTGATGAAAAGTTATTATATTGACGACACTTTTCTGCAACTTGGACAAAATATCTAATGAGCTGTACACGTCTACGAACGTCCAGTTTTCTCAAGATCATGTAAGCAACAAAGTTGGTCAATTGATTTGATGCTTTGATAAAGTTGGTGATATTATCAATCGATTCATTTAAACCAGATTTTTTACCCCAAACTTTCCATAAACAAGCAAATTTGGTAATTTTTGAATATAAGTTGAATTCACGAAGAGTTAATTGTCTGGCCAATTCAACATAATCTATATCCAACAATCTGAGCTTTTTTATGATAGATGTTCCTTTAATCAATGGAGCAGGTGGTTTGGTTGATGGTATCACTGGCTCTTTCTCCAAATAAACTTTCTCTCCATTCAATAATTTTCTTAAATTATTAGCTAATGTCTTACCAACTGAATACAGATCCACCATACTAAGCAGTGCAAAATTCAACCACTTTTTCAAAATTGCCTCATTATAATACAGGTCAGACCAGTTTTTTTCTAACAAAAGTTTCATGATATTCATCACACGAAGTCTAATTGGATTTTGTTTTTTAGAAATCCAAGTGTTATATTCTTCGTAGCTTAACCCATCAGGTGCTTCAATATTAAATCTGGCTATTAATAATTTAATCAATTCACCAAGCGACATCATCGAAGCAAATGTAAGTAAAAAGGCTGAATTAAAGTCACTATCGAATAAATCATGATGTGTCAAATGAGCAACTAAAGCTTCTTTAGTACCACCTTTAATATTGCCTTTAACATCCAACAATAAATCATACTCATCATCTCCTTCCAAATACCATGGAACATCATTCTTTTTCTTCGTTTGATTTCCTCCAGTACCATAATAGGCTGGTCCTTCGTCGGATTTATCGGAAAGAATAGTATTATTACGTTCAATTACTAGTAATTGAACATTGAAATCATCATGCATTACGCGAGTGGCATAATTCAAAATGGTCTCTCTCTCATCAATTAACTGTTGTATAATTGTCAAAATAATGTCAAAAAATTTCATTCCTTCTGTGATATGACGAGATAGTATAGAATCTGGATTAAGTGAAATATGTTTCCCTTTGCTTCCATTGAGTTGATCCTGTAATACTTGTGAAATAAGAAGGGCTGCTTTCTCAGTCTTGATTTTCAAAACGTCACGGTTGTAAAATAATGGTTGATCCTCTTTTAAACCTTTAAATACATCAGGGTCTTCCAAAGTTAAGGCTTGGGTGGACATTATAATATTTAAAATTAAATCGTGAAACTGTTGCTTATACTGGAAAAATTCAAGCACAACAGGGTAGTCGAAAGTTAAGGAGGATGAAGTGGCTGCTTGTTGCGTTTTAGCTCTTGTGTTAAGATCTTCTCTTAACTTATCTGGATCTTCCTCTGTTTCACTATCATTTCTTTTTATTAAACAAAACACGGTAAAGTCGAACGATTCGATCAAATCAACCATTGAACTTGCATGGTATAAATATTTATAAACGAGACGTAATATTTGAGTGTTTCTCTCCCCCCTCAAGTTTTCATTAAAGTATTTATGTTGAACATCAGGCCTCAAATAGTCCAAGGTCTCTGTACTCAATTTTTTCATTTCTTCGGTATAATGACAAACCAGCGCATAAGCCTGATGGTCGATGATAATTTTGGAGTGATGACGGTTTTTTAAATCATCACCACTAAGATTTAGTACTGGATTTTTTGTGCTGAAGAATGGGTTACACCAATTACCTCCATTGAATTCATCCACTATAAAACGAGGGTACACTTGCGGTAACATATCAAATCTATCTTCACCCTCGTCTTCACTGGCATCAGAAGAGTTATAATCGGATTTATGTACTTTCTTTCCGGTTGTTAATTTTATAAATATTTTTGTCAAAGAACTAATTTTATCTTTCATGATGATTACTTCATTCTCAAGTAATTCATAATGAGATTCATGATCGTCATTACCTAAAAGTTTATGATAGTTATCCAGAATTGAATTGAAAACTCTACTGTCTGTAAGATCACTACTATTATTTCGTATAGTAGAATCTGATGACAGTGTTGCAGCTGTTCCAATACTTCCTTTACTATATTGCAGAATATCAAATTGAAACATAGGAACATCTTCATTGATAATCACGGAATGATGCATAATACTTAAATGTAAAAGTGCATTGATATATAATTGGGCAAATGATGCTGCAATATGTTTGAGCTTTCGTCTTACTGGTTTTTCATATTTGCTATTGGCAAAATCTTGTTGAGCCAATCTAGTTGCAGAAAATAAAACTGATATTAATTTGTTCAACCGAGAGAAATGTGTTCCGAATAATTGCTTATTTTGTTCCTTCAAAGCTTTTAACAGTAGGTCTAAAAAGTAGATAATCTGATCTCTTGTATCACTCCATTTTGATAAATCCAAGGTATGTTTGCAAAAGAGATCATCGATTGAAAATAATGGACGAGAGAAATGATGATATGACAGTGCAATTGAGGCATGCGTATGTAATGATGATGCATTTGATTCTCTTTTTAAAGGGTCATACAGAGAGTTTGTACGAGGATGAAGAATCAGTGCCACATTTGAAGATTCATTTCGTGAGACTCTTATTGATAAATTAGTAGAATCTTGTTTTGACTCTGTAGCATATATTTCATTGGATAGGGATGATGATCTTTCTTCTAATGATACCAAGTTTAAAGAGCCAGTGGATGTGTTATGACTTGTTTGTGGGCCAACAATGGCAGATGCAGGTGTGGAAGGTTCTGAAGCTGATGAAGCTTGAGGAAGGTGACTTGATACTGAAATCACCAGGTAACCTTCAAGTGACTCTTTGGAAGGAATAACCAAATCAAGAGGAAATTCAGACGATGAATATGAGATAAATGGTACTGATTGACAATAAATGTCTAACTGCTCACAATAGAATATATAATCACTTGATGTTGTAAATCTTGCTACCCACGTTACAGAATTCCCATGCTCCTCCTTATATTTTTGAACCATTATTTCTGCAATACTTAAGTCTGTCAAGTATGTTATTTCTGATACGGAATTATTTGCTGTAGACTCTCCACGAGCCACAGGTGATTGAGGTTCTTGATTGTTAGTTAGTTGTGCTGTTGACTGCAGAACATCATTTGATGAAAGTTGAGGGTGACTAGTTATTGTTGTATTGTGATCCATAGGTATAGAGCTTTCAGAACTTGCAAAACTTACTACTGAACTCTTCCTTGTGCTTTCCAGTGTTGTTACTTTATCTGCTTCTGAATTCAAGTTCTTTTGTAGTAGATTGGCGTATGAAGGCATAACCACGTTAGCTGCTGTATTTGCTGCAGTCAAAGAATCTATGTCTTTTGCCAGTTTCAATAGTACTGGTTGAATGTAATGAACTGAACGTACGTAGTTTGAAGGGAACCACCCACGTTGTAAAGTGTTGTTGTTGATGGTTACCCCGTCCCACCAACCAGTGTTCAGTTTCAGTAGCACATATACAGTATCTCCCAAGTTTATGGGAAGATGTGACGTTTGGGTTCCCGGGAAGTCATAAAGGGCTATGACTGTGTCTAGGTGTTTAAGGGGTTCATCACCACTATTAATCTTATCATGCGGGGTCACCACGTCCGGTGCTATTTCTTCGTCGTATTGCATAGTGAGAAGTTTAAAAAATTGCAAGAAATGTTTAAAATAGATATTACTGTATGGATAGATTGCTGTTCCTTATTAGAGCTGATTTAAAGTGAGGAGATTTACGATTTGTAATCGATTGGTTTCATGTGCAGAAGACCCCTTTAATGATATGATTTGTTAGATTCGTTTCCCTGTTACCCTTGTCTCCTTGCTATCTTTTTGAGATAATCAGTGGTGAGACCTTGACCGATAACAAATATTACCTACAAACTAAGCGATTCTCTTTCAATTGAACAAGAAATACACAATCACTCTGTATCTGAAGCTCCCTTACTGATTGGTTTTTGGGTTTTTTGATTTTATCCCACTATACTTCTGTCTCGGTATCGTAAGTTTTCTTTTTTTTTTTTTGTTTTTGCCTATCTTAAACAAACGTTATGTCGATATTCTTTAAAGCCCCTATAGATATTGAAATTAGACTCGACAATGAGGAGAAACGAAAGCATGTTGAAGTCAAGTCACCACAAGGGAGGATGGAAAAATTGCCAGTGTATAAAGATGGAGAAACAGTGAAAGGAGTCGTGACTGTTCGTACGAAAGAAGGTAGGAAGGTGGAGCACCTGGGACTCAAAGTACAATTGTTGGGACTGATAGAAACAAATGTTGATGGGTTAATAGTGTCAGAATTTCTCTCCTTGGCAACAGAATTGGCAGCCCCTGCAATCTTGACACATGCTGAAACATATCCTTTTGAATTCAAGAATGTCGAGAAACAATATGAGAGTTATAGAGGCAAAAATGCACGTTTGCGCTACTATGTCAAGGTCATCATGCTTAAAAAGAACCAATCTAGTGAAATCACCCGGGAAAAGGAACTTTGGGTGTATCAATTCATATCTGCTCCACAATTACAAAATACTCCAAACCAAAATACTCTCTCTAAGAAAGATTCATCAACTACAGTGAAAATGGACATTGGTATTGAAGACTGTCTTCACATAGAATTCGAATACCTGAAGCTGCGCTTTCTGTTAAAGGATGTGATTGTGGGGCGAATCTTCTTCTTATTGGTTCGTCTTAAAATCAAGCATATGGAATTGTCACTCATAAGGAGAGAAACGGTAGGTTCACCCCCTAATCAAATTACAGACAGTGAAACAGTGGTGAGGTTCGAGATCATGGATGGTGCCCCTGCAAAAGGGGAAACTATCCCAATCAGATTGTTTTTAGGGGGCTTCGACTTGATTCCAACCTATCGTGACATAAACAAAAAGTTTTCCACAAGAACGTACTTGTCTTTGGTTCTTATTGATGAAGATGCAAGAAGATACTTTAAGCAAAGTGAAATCATTTTGTTTAGAGATCAATAGTGTTGGTTTGAAAAGAATCAAAACTTATTAAATGCTTTGATTAATCTCATATGGTGTCCATCAAAGCAGATACATAATTTGTTTCTTAAAATAAAAAACTGAGTATTCCAGACAATCTACAATCTGAGAAGACTTTATGCATACCAACTGAAAAGATCAAAAAGGCCAACGTCTGGTCAATGTCGATTTGTACCAACTGAAAAGATCAAAAAGGCCAACGTCTGGTCAATGTCGATTTGATTGTTTCCACACAAGAGATGAATTTGCAGGTGGATTATAATAGTGAAAAACAAATGGAGATGATACAGTTAATATAATTCCAACTTTTAATGAGTTTATGTAGTTTTCTGTTGTGTGCTACCAGATGAGTGCTACCAAAAGAACACTCACACGCAAATGCACATCTTGGCTGATTTCAACCCTGAAGAGTATGCAGTCGTGGAGGTTAACTAGCAGTACTATGAGTGCTTGATTCAAGTATAAGAATGGGGCTTGATGCGAGTAACAATTGGGCTTGATGCGAGTATAACAATTGGGCTTGATGCGAGTATAAAAATTGGGTTTGATTCAAGTATAAGAATAGTACGGGGACTACTGCTACATTATTGTGGTACGCTTCTTTTTGTTCTATTATTGCGGCACGGGTATAGAGGTTAGTTTCACTCACTCAGAATTCACTACTCACATACTCACTCACTCACTCACTCACTCACTCACTCACTCACTTCTCTTGTTCTTAATTTCTATAATTTCAAAACAACATTGTACAATTCTTGGTTATTCTACGTGGGAAGATTATTACTGCTTCAACCTGAGACGATATATCAAAGACGTTAATATTGAGGTGATTATAGAAATCATAGAATTAAAAAAATCATGAAAATTGTTTTGAAATCATAGAACTCTTATGCAAATAATTGATATTGAATTCAGAATAATAACCATAGATTAAAACTCATTAACTCAAATTCGCTACTCACTCAAAAGTTTGCACGAACGAGCGAACGAACGAGCGAAGCGAGTGAGTTCGTGAGTGAGTTCGTGAGTTCGTGACTGACTCGCTCGCTCGCTCGTTCGAATAATAACCATAGATTAAATAGATTAAAACTCATATTAACTCATATTCGCTACTCACTCAAAAGTTTGCACGAACGAGCGAACGAACGAACGAGCGAGCAAACGAACGAGCGAACGAGCGAACGAGCAAGCGAGCAAGCTAATCACTCACTCACCCACTCACTCACTCACTCACTCACGAACTCACTCGCTTCGCTCGTTCGTTCGCTCGTTCGTTCGCTCGTTCGCTCGTTTTAATTACATAAGCACATTACATCAAATCAAACATGCAATGTCACGACAGTCTCAAATAACACACATTTCTGAGCCAGATCAACAGCTTCATTCACATTCAAACAAGCAGGTATCACTACTGACGGCTGGTGTACGTGCTTTAATTTATCAGATCCAAGCATTATATTTAAGAACTCCTGTTAAATTATTTCGACCAACCCGATTCGATTATCTAGCATATGTCAGAGAGCTTGCTAACAAATACCTGAATATTCTGCAAAAGCCATATCGTTTCCATACTCATTCCTCAATTGGAATGCTTGTAAGTGTGATTCGTAATGAAGGTTGGAAGTTTATACCCGAGAAAGTACTACCACCATTTATTGCTAATTCAATTACAGGTCTTATTCTTTACGGTACTTATTTAAGTGTTCTGGATACATATCCTCAACCACCTTCTTGGGCTGATACTTGGAAGGCAGGTTTCATGGCAGGGGCTGCTCAGCTGCTTGCAGCTGCCCCAGTAGATGCAATTTATACGAGACTGTCAATTGCAGAAATTCTCAATGGAAATCACCAAAATTTATGGTTTTATGGTGCAACAAAATTGAAAGAAATTGGTTTAATCGGCATCTTTGCAGGTTATGGATTTTCACTAATTAAAGAAAGTTTTGGCTTTGCATTTTATTTTTCAACTTTTGAAGTTGTTAAAACTCAAGGATATAATTTAACTAATAAGATGATTCAACTGTTTAAAAGATTCAAATTGGGTATAAAAAGTACTTTTGGTATAGAAGAATCAGTGGATCAGTATAAAGCGAAAATCGAAAACCAGAGACTGACAAAGATTTTAAAATCTTCTTTCATACTCTTGGCTGGTGCATCCGCTGCATTCTCTTTACTAATGGTTCAATACCCACTCTCTAAAATACAAAAAATTCATTTGTCAAGACTTGAAACTTTGGATATCTATAATCTGTCTGCAAGAATCGATAGACCATTTATTAAATTATACTACAATTCTTATATTGATACCTATCTTCAAATTTCCAGAATGAAGACAAAGTCAAGGTTAACTTGGAGTCAATTGGCTTATAAGGGTTTCTTTAGAAATGCAATCACCACTATACCAGCAACTTCGATTGGTTTATTAGTTTTTGAAATCATGAGAACTAAACTTGCTGAGGAATCTGAGTTGTTAGAAAGCTGATGGTGCTGATAAACTTTCTTCTTTAAAAAATATCTTTGGTTAGTAGATTCAGTCGGAGATCTCAACTTTATTTTATAGACTATTTAATTCTCTTGACAATAAATCTATGAAGTGACACTACAAGTAGGGAGGTTGTGATAGTATTGTGGGCTATCTCCGTACAGACATAACACACACGGACTCTTCAGCTCGGACAACTCGCATACAAATCATTTTTTCGTAATTGGTTGGAATTATCCAAACAGATATACTGACTATGTGATGCAATTTTCAAACTTCTGCTAGTATGAAACTATTCTCAAACGTCTCACGTTTTTCGGAGTATAAATCTGACAACATGAGTAGCCTCTGGTTACAAGATGATTTTCGATCCATTTACTCAAACATCATCTACCCATTATCGTATTTTCCCAATCACTTTTCAAGCGTATTTAAACCACCAAAGATGAAAACTACACTGAAACTTACACTGAAGATAATGTTTCAAGGAAGGTGACTTACACGAAGATTTTAAAGTGGAAAATCAAATACAAATGATTAAGACCTTAAAATAAATGCCTGGTATATAAGCGATCAACAAAGAGTTGCTCTGTGTATTCCATTATGAAAGCGATGGTAAATCCGAAATGTCAAGTCTTTGGGTAATGTCTTATTGGGTTCTTCTCGTGTATGCTTCCCAGCCCGCGTCTCTATATCTTTTACCTTCAACTTCTGGGTCTCTTCCTTTGCCGAATAATCCTCTTCCAACAATAATCACATCAGTACCAGTAGAAACAACCTCATCAACACTTCTATACTGTTGACCCAAGCCATCACCTTTGTCATCCAAACCAACACCAGGAGTCATGACGATCCAATCAAATCCTTCGTCAGAGCCACCCATATCTCTTTGAGCAATAAATCCAATAACAAATTCCTTGTCTGATTTGGCAATCTCTATGGTTTTGTCTGTATATTCACCATATGCTAAAGAACCCTTTGAGGATAATTCAGCTAACATTAACAATCCTCTAGGTTCATCAGTGGTTTCTTTGGCTGCTTCTTTCAATCCTTGAACTATACCAGCACCAGTAATCCCGTGAGCGTTAGTTATATCGGACCATTGTGCAATTTTGTACACTCCTCCAGCATATTGAGACTTTACAGTATTTCCGATATCAGCAAACTTACGATCTTCAAAGATCATAAAGTTATGCTTTTTAGATAAAGCAATCAAAGGTTCGATAGTTCCTTCGAAACTAAAGTCATCGATTATGTCAATGTGTGTCTTGACCAAACAAATATATGGACCCAACTTGTCAATCAATTCTAAGAATTCAGATGTGGTTTTGACATCAACAGAGGCACACAAGTTGGTTTTCTTGGTGTCCATAAGACGTAAAAGGCGCTGTGCAACCGGGGAAGTATGCACTTCTGCTCTTGTAGTATATGACGATTTGGTGACCATTAGTCTGATTTTTTTTTACTCTTCGCATGCGACCAAGTCTATGAACTGATGCTTCTGTATGAAGTACATTTGCACTTGTGCATTTGCAATTACTTCTTCAAAGTAAGTACATTAAATATAAACTTACAAAATATATATAAATTGATCAGAGTTTGATTCTTTTTTTTTTTTTGTCTCAGGTGGACTTCTCTGATCGGTCCTTTAAATCAAAGAAAATCCCATTCTGGGTAAGCCATACCAAAGACATAAAGCACGATCAGCAGCGAATTAAAAAAAGTTCTAAAATCTAATTATCCTTTGCTTCTTGCCCATTTGGTTCATCTTTTGATGTTTCCAAATGTTCTTGCTTCTTTGATAAGTCCTCCTCAGGAATCTTTGTCTCATCCGCAGATACCTCCAAGCTGGGGTCCAGACTATTTTGATTGTCTTCAGGGCCCTTTTCTGAAACTACCTTCGTCTCTTGTGGTTCTACTTTCAGCGTTTCTTGTGGTTCTACTTTCAGCGTTTCTTGTGGTTCCACTTCTTTCTTCAAGTTAGGGAAAACAGAATCTAATTTCTCCCATGTAATTTTCCAACTTTCCTCAGTTTCGGGCAATTGTTCGTTGGCCATTAAGACCAAAATCATGTTTTTTATAATCTCATTGACTGATTCTTTAAAAGACAGGTCTTTATTCAGTTCTGTAAAGACAATAAAAAAGTCGAGGATTTCCAGCCATACCGTGTTGAAACTTTCAGCAAAAAGTTGTCCTCCGTACTTTAAGAATATTTTGCTAGTCAAAGATAAAGCTTCCTGTTGTGTTCTACCGAAACCTTTCAAATCTGTCTGTAAAACTTCAGGTTTAGATAATTCAGCGAGTAAAGGAAAGAATCCATACTCAAAGATTCCTGAAGGAGTGACTTCTTCATCGGTCTCAATTGATAACATAGACAGCTGAAAAATTGAAAGGGCATAAGAACGGATTTCACGACATGGGTTTAAGCACTGATGTGCTAAAGCTTGGAGTAAAGAATATGATAAATTCTTCCCCTTGAAACTTGTATGCTTGGAAACATTTGTTAACTCTGAGGTAAACTGTATTGATGTTTTAGAATATTCAATCAATTCCTTCGAAAGTTTCTTTTCTTCCTCGGTGGCAGAATTTAATAATGAAGGAGCTTGTTCATACTGAGCACAGATTGCTCCTAAAGAAGAAATTTCATCAAGTAATCCTAAAAAGAGCATATAATTATCAGGGTTGATATCAACAGGATTTTTAATAATACCTTGGATAAATTCAAGTAAATCATGGGCATTAACTTGATTCAGACCGAATAATCGTAAGCATTTCCAATATGACTCATCGATTAATAATGCCTTGCAACACCAAGAGTCATCATCAACTAATGATAATAACGGTTTTAATAGTTGCCCTCCCTGCTTTCCTAACAAATCCTTGTCGTTAGCTAAAATCAAACTCAAAGTAGAGTTCAAAATATGAGTTGATGCGTTGGATGAATGTCTCAAAAGAATGAGTTTGTAACTTTGGATTCTAGTGAATGATTTCTTTGACATTTCGGGTAATCCATTTAAAACAAGAATTACACTATTAATCAAGTCAACATCATTCAAAATGATACAGAAGCAAACCACAATCTCAAACAAGAACAAATTTTCAGTTTCAAAGAATCTTCTATTTTCTTCACTTTGAGATTTAGGCAATGCTTCTAATAACAACTCGATAAATAATTTCAAATCTGACGAAGGTCCTTTAGAAATAGCTTCAAAAATTCCAGGAATATTAACTGACTTGACGCAGTCAACTGTTGATAAAGTAGATTCTATTTCCTGTTCAGTAGGCTCAGGAGGTTCATCCGAATACCCTTTCAAAAATGATGAGAAAGTCAGTAAAAGACCACTATTATTTGTAGGTTTAGCTCTGTTAATAATAAATCTAGGCTTGACTTTAGGTAATGGTTGTAATTTTACTTTCTTTTGAAATTCAAAAAACATATTTGGAGCAATCAAGCAGTTCTCGAACAATGTCAAAATTATACGAATGATTTGATTCCAATTCGAAGTGACTTTGCAATCATTTTTTTTGATGAGACGGAAAAGAACAACGGTTGATAATTGAGCTTTGAAGTCACGACCAAACCAAACGGCCGTTTCGGAAATTGTGATCACCATTTCTTCCTTCTTTTTGATTTTGATTTGTGTGATTGGAATCTCATCTCGTAAATTGTCTTCATTGTTACGTAAATTGCGCAAATTAGTGAAACCAGAATTAGACGATAAGCGGGTTAAATCAGCCAAAGAACCAATGAGTTTATCGATAGATGCGTGTAAATTGTAATAAATACAAATATTGGCACATTTATCAACCAGCGACATTAACCGAGTAATGATATGATCATCTGATGCTTCCTTGAAAACGGTTATCAATGTGTCGATGATCTTATCAATAATACTTTCAAACAAAACTTTATCAAACTGACATATTTCAACCAATGTATACTCTCTATGTTCGCTAGTGCTAGATATTTGCAGCGAAATCAAATTGTTCCATGCATCATCAAACCACTTATCAGTACCATGATGTTCTTCTGGCATAATAATCTCTTTATCTCTAATAGATGAATAAATCTTAGCTAAATACCATTCTGGATAGTCCTTACCATTATAAACACCACGAAGGTTCTTTTTATAATCATCTAGAAGCATTTGTTTTTTAACTTGAGGGTTGTGTAAGTCGGTATTCAACATAATAATAGAATAAGATAATACAAACACTGAGTCTTTATCTGGTCTAACTGTATTTTCCATGTCTTCTTCTTCACCTTCTTTTGCTTCTCCTTGACAAGCAACATAATGTTCAGCAAAAATTTCAACAATTCTTTCAATTTGTTGAGATTCACCAGGTAATCTAAATGATTTAAGTAAGATTCTTAATCCTTCATCAACACGCATTTCTGATAAATCGAATAATTGAATAAATTCCTTTAATAAACCTTTATTGGAAGGTTTTGCTAATAATTCACCCAACATTCTTTTATCTAATCTACCTGATTTTGTAAAGAAAAATTGAGCCAATTCTTTCAAATCATTTTCATCTTTAATAAAACCATGTTCCACCAAAGCTTTGATACCTAATTTTGGCTTTTCATTTAAAAGATCAGAACAAGCAATGAATGAAGTTTTCTTTCTTTTTCTACTGATCAATTCATCTACTCTTTGATCACTTTCATCCAAATCCTTTAAATTATTTAAGCTTTTAATTCTATCATTGATGCTGCTTATAAATGATAATATACTCTCCAAGCAAATTGGTGGAACAGTTTCTGTTGCTGTGAGTGCTGATTCTGGTAAAGATAATTTGCATAAAAATTCCAACATATTAAACCCTAAATCAGATTTATCAAAGTCACAATCATAGTCTATGAAAAGGTTAGTGAAGAAAGTTGGAGATCTTGACCATAAAAGTGACAATGATTCTATTAACATTTCTTTCAGTAATGGATGTCTTGATATAATTTGACCTGATTTTTTTATACTTTCTGCCGTTTGAGTTGGAGGTGAGATCAGTTGACAAATTAAATTGAGTGACAATTCTATTTGAGATTTTAAATGATCACCCATAACGATTGCTAAAGTAGAAAATACCTTAAGTGAAGCTTGTAATAATGCAGGTGAATCTGTTGTAGTCAAAATCAGTAAAATATGTTTTGAAATCAGATCACTAACGAGGGCAAATAAGGAAATATGTTTATGAATTTCCAGTCCCAGAACCTCTATTGCTGTATCAATAAGACTTAATGCAAAGACACGAGTACTTTCCATATGTTGAAATTGATTAACTGGAGAAATTATTGAAATTAATATACTCAAATATTCATGAATACATAAAATCCCAAAGGGTTCTTCATAAGAAGAAGTTTCTCTTGATTCATCCAATTCTGAAGTTTGTCTTGATTCATCCAATTCTAAAGTTTTATCATTTTCATCAGTAGCACCAATTTTATCTTCTGGTAAAGGTGCTTCTTGAAAATGTAAATCATTAGAATCATGTTGAGGTTCTATTTGATGTAAACGTGAAAAGATACATACAGTAATTGAAAGTAAGGCAATTTCTGCAGATTTCCTTAAAACTTCGCTACGCTTTTTATTGCAAGCAAGATTTAAACAAGTTTGAACAACTTCAGTAATTACTTCATCAGGAAGTAAATAGGCAACATTTGAATGAAGAATCCATTCAATCACACGAACCACTTTTTGAAGAACGGCATCATCAGAATTTTGATCGCCAGTGTCAAACCGACAATGTGTCAACGCAGTCACTATTTGAACCAATGTGGTTTGCAAATTTGGAGAGTTTTGTGAGATGATTTCGTAGGTTAAAAATTTTTGAACAGAATTAAGGGCAAGCGAAGTGATGTTACCCAGTGTTGATGCCAGCTTGATTGTTAAGAGAAATGGTTGCAACAACGTCAAGCTGTCTATTTCATGCAACAGTTTCCCTTCCGTTAAGATGGAACGTAACTGAAGAAACGAGGAAAACAATGGATTATCATTCAGTCTATTGGAATGTAAATGACCATTAGATATGTTGAGGGAGTGGGTGAAAGAATCATCATCTGAAGACGAGCTACCAACGTTATTGCCACTGAATATGTCACCTGCTCCCAAAATAGCTGCCACTCCGCTTTGAGACCATCTGCTCAGCTTCCGCATCAGCGAAGACAAGATCATACATTCGTTAATCATCAATGTCACGGGATCTATAGACACGATGCTTCCCATGCCACCGCCCTTGTTTGGTCCCGTTCGTGTGCTCCCTGTCGACAGGGGCTTTGTTACGGAGGTCATGGTGGGTTTATTTAATGCGTGGTTTTTTTTTTTTTGGTCAACACCACTGGATCAAAACTACTGAACACAAATGAGAGCTTAGAAGACAATGTATTGTGTATGAGATTTTACTTTGGTATTCTATTTGGATGTGTTCTTTGGATTTGAGCAACTGTTTCAAGTGCTTTCGTCGTATGCCAACTTGAGTCAACAGAATTTGTTCGACTCAGAAGTTGCAACGGTATACGGTTTTTCGCAATGATTCGTTGCATTATGATTACGTGTGTTCATGAAAAGCAATACATTGGGTTGGATAGGCGAATAACACAAAAATGCCATATCGTGCTGTACGAATCACTACGTGTTGAACAAACTATGTCTTGTGAAGATACTTGGATCATAGTGTTAAAATACTAGTTGATATGAATATACCCCAGAAAAATATTCAAAGAGCGAAAAAGATGATTGGAGAAACATCCGAATTGAATAGTAGATATCAAATTGAAGGTGTTGGTATCACTGGTGGTGCACACTCCTAGTTTTGCTAGATGAAAACTTTTGGTGGTTTGCTACCTGATGATTTCTTTTTTAGGCCATCATTTCAGGTGGATGATTTATTACGAACCCTGCCAACCAATAAGCTATTCAATGTAAAAATTAGAATTTTAAATCCATACTTTTGTTCACTGGTTAGCTTGTGACGTTTTCCTGTGCCTTCCTCATACTCTACAAGCTGCCCGTGCAGGGCGAGTAGCATAAAACACAAATCCTAATTTTTGCATATACTCTGTTTATTATTTTTGTATATTGACCATCCGTACACATTCAACGTTTCAATGAGAAAAACACAACTATACTATATACATTTTGTGTCAGATATGGTTCTTATAAACTAAACATGGTGGAGCTCTTAAAAGGTGTAATTTAGTAATTGTATCATCAACACTATTTTCAAACCCCTTTAAAGTTAAACAACTCGATTCTTTAATGAAATTCTCAGTTACAGTCATTCACTCACTAACTCACTCTCACTCACAAACTCACAAACTCACAAACGAACGAACTCACGAACACCAAACTATGTGCAGTACTTATTTGATAAGGCACGGACACTCCCCTTTTGATTGTACCACACATTCACCTTCGGCGAATGCGCGAGATTAAAATTCTCTCTTGTAGTAACTTCTAAATGAATTCCAAGCCAATCTCCACTCCTTCTGTTGTAATTTTGGATGCAAAAGATCAAAGTCATATTTTTCCAACTTTTGAAGATACAAGGTGGTTGGAATTGAAACCATAAAAGGAGTGAATATAACATCAGGTACACCTTTACGCCAATTTCGAGAGTTACGAGATATAATATCATCTTTCAACAGATTTGAAAGGTTCTTGATTTCAGCTTGTGAATCTTTCAATTTGGCTCTAGCTGTAAGAATATGATCATTTGCAACCGTGGCCGTTTCAAAAACAACCAGTTTCATTTTTTCTCTAATATCAGGAAGATCATCTTTATGGCCTTGGAATATCCGTAAAACATCTTCTTGGGATAATTCATGTTTATTCATTATATCGATTGGGAAGGTAACTTGATTTCTCAGAGAGGCATAATAATTTGCACCTAAAATCATTGATCCAATAGCAGATGATTGTCCAATATGAGCAGCTATATCACTAATTTTGTTCTGTAAGTCAGATGATTCTTCAAGTAGTCTAATTACGGATGGAGAAATCGAAGGTGATAACAATAAACCTTGAGTTAAATAGATTAATTGGGAATATGTTCCTTCTCCGTATGAGCATATAGCATCTGTATGAGCAAAACCTGGCTTTGTTTCCAAAAAGTGCTTTCTAGTTTGAAGAAACTGATGGAAATATGATATCTCCACGTTTAAATCATTACGTATAGCATCACGAATAATAAATGCAATTGGTTCTCCTGGATCCTTATCTGAATAAGGATCACTAAATACCTTTGCTAAACTATCCAGCCAAAACTTAAACTTTAAGCTTGAAATATCATTTGTAGAGTTGTCAATTTTATTGATTTCAAGATTGAAGGCTCTAATGGCAAGGAATGCATTACGAGCGGGTTCTGGAATGTATTGTGCAAGCAAATAAGATGAACGGTCACTAGTTTCGAGCAATCGATTCAAATTCTCAACTGATTTATCCAAGCGACTAGCATAACTATTGCTTCGAATGAAGGTCTTGAGTGACCTATATCGCATCATTTTTTGTTTTTTACGCTACACTTTTTGCACTGATTATATGACCAAACTGTATCCTCTTATGCGTGTTTGAGTGTATGTATTATTGTTTGCCCTGGTAATGATGATAAGAAAGTGACAAGAAAGTGACAAGAAAGTGACAAGTTTAGTGATTTCAATAAACTAGTGATTTGTGTATGCCGAAATGGTTAAGATTACCAACTCGAAATTGCAAAATAAGTCAAGAGCAAAATGGCACTCAACACAATCCCGAAATCGCAAAATGGCACTCAACACAGTCCCGAAATCGCAAAATGGCACTCACAAACTCGCTTCGCTCGTCTGTTCGTTTGTTCGTTTGTTCGTTTGTTCGCTTGTTCGTTTGCCTACAATCGAGTATCACTTTGAAACTTCAAACGATTCTCAATGCCTTATAATTTCTCACAGATTTCTATTTTCTTAAATTGAAAAATGACCCATGTATACTTGGACATCCAGATAGATGAAAAACAAACTGGAAGAATAGTTCTCAAACTATACAATGATTTGGCACCATTGGCATGTCAAAATTTGATAAATTTGGTTAAAACTCAACTCAAGGACACTACATTTCATCGGGTTCTTAAAAACTTTGTTATTCAAACTGGTGATATAATCTATGGTAAAGCCAACAATATCAACTCAGAAAATCTTGGAAAAGGCTCCGTCTCTACAATCAATGATGGCAAATGTTTTGAGGATGAAAACTTGAGTGCACCTATAGATGGTCCATTCATATTATGTATGGCCAATGATGGAACTCCCAACAATAATGGATCCCAGTTCTTTATTACAACATACCCGCAACCTCATCTTACAGGAAAGCATACCGTGTTTGGTCGTGCTGTACATGGTAAATCAGTTGTGCGTGAGATTGAAAAGGTGTCCACAACAGCTGATAATGTCCCAACCCAAAAAGTTGTCATTAGTGATTGTGGGGTATGGTCTGAGGGTATGGATGTTCCAGTATACAATGCCTCATATGATACTCGTGGAGGAGACATTTTTGAAGAGCATCCAGATGATGACCTTAATATCGACCATGATTCATCTGAATCTGTATATCATGCACTGGTGAAAATCAAAGAAAGTGGTTCACTTCTCTTCAAAGCTGGTGATAAACAAAATGCATTTTTCAAATATAGAAAATGTTTACGTTATGTCATGGAGTATATCCCAGATCAAGATCAAGAACCAGAATGGTTTGAAAAGTATTCAGACATCAAAAAGAAACTCTACCTCAATTTGTCTTTGGTATGTCTCCAACTCAAAAACTATCAGAAAGCATCCGATTTTGCCTCTTATTTAATTGAGCTACCAAATGCAACAAAACAGGACAAAGCAAAGGCATACTTTAGAATGGGTACTGCCAAAATAGAAATGAGAAAGTACAAGGATGCTTTTGATGCATTACTGATGGCCGATCAATTGGTGGAAAATGACGTAGCTATCGGCAGAGAATTAAAAAGGGCAGAGAGTTTATTAGAGGTTAAAAAATCGAATGAGAAGAAGCAATATGCAAAATTCTTTAGCTAGCGATTGCTAGTGTTTTTTTTACCCGCTTTGCAAGTGATTGGCAGCTTCTTCAATCATCCCATAAATCCTTGCATATATTTTGAGTGATGCTTACGTTTAAATTCAGAATAATCGTTACTAGAAAGAGTGTTTCTTATGTACGTTGCAACCAATTGACACTTGAACATACATAATGATATCCAGCTTCCTTTGTTATATTTAGTTACACGTCAGCAGACTCGTCCAAAGTCATAAATAGATAATTGCATGAATTCTGCTTAGAATATGTCAGGCCGATCGATTTTTGAACACATGCCAGAACTTTACGAAACATTTAGATTGAAATATCTTACAGATTAAAGAATTTCTCAACCTTCAAGTACTTCATACTATCAATTGAATTAAATTATATCAAAAATAAACCCTTCTTCTTATGCACTAATATGTCTGTAATATATACATTATCCCATCTGTCTCGGCCCTCGGTACTTATTTTCCGGAAATGTTCTGGAATCATAAAGTACACTAATACATATTGATTTCGGCTCTTGGTTCGTGACACAAATTTTGCAGACTTCTGTCACAGTTATTTCAGAAGGATGTGCTTTTCCTGCAAAATGCATAGAGTGCATTGTTTCCCTAAAGAAGAATAGACATAAAGAAAGCTGCAATATTGGCGAACGGACAACAATCGCAAATCATTGGAATCTGCATATATGGTCTTGTTCTACATTTCCTTTGAATTTTGTACGATTAAAACATCTCATAATTAGCATTCATACATACTTGCACCTAAAAAAGGATCTTTCGTGGGTCAACAACTTGATTATCAATCGACTGATCTATAACCTGATGCAAAGTTCTTTCGTAGTACAACAACTTGATTATCAATCAACTGATCTATAACCTGATTCAAAGTTCTTTCGTAGTACAACAACTTGATTATCAATCGACTGATCTATAACCTGATTCAAAGTTCATTCGTAGGACAACAACTAAATTATCAATCAGCTGATCGATAACCTGATGCAAAGTTCGTTGACATTGAATACAAGTAAAGCAACATCAAGAGCGCAGCAATCATTAAAAGTGATATTTTGAAAGATTACTGTGTTACTTTTCCGTATTTACATTCTTTTCATCTTAACGTATGTAATTTGCCTATATAGTTTTTCTATACACGGTTTTTTGTGTACGGATAAAACGAGCGAAGCGAGTTTGTTCGTGAGTGACTGAGTTTGTTCGTGATTGAGTTTGTCGGACTGAGTTTGTTCGCTTCGCTCGATTGTTCGCTTCGCTCGTTTCTTCGTGACTGAGTTTCTTCGTGCGCTCCGCTCAACTTACTCATTCACTGAATTGTAAAAATCAAACCACAACAGCTTCATTACAATACTATCTCAATGCCGTCTATTATTCATCTATTTAATGCAAATCGGTGTCATTCTGTTGTTCAGCGCCACCAACACCCTCATCAGATTGATCAACTAAACTTCTCAAGTTCATCACATCCAATATTTCATTAGCAGCATCAATAAAATTGGTTCGACGTTCGTTCGAAGAATTGTTCTGATTCTCATTTTCATTTCTGGTTTCATTATTGTCCCCGCCTGGTGGATTTGGTGGATCTTGTCTCCTCATGGATTGATTCAAAAATTGCATGGGAGGAGCGGTAGATCCAAGGGTAAATACTGATCCAATACGTGGAAAAATTAAGGGTTCACGCTCCCATGTATTATTTTGACCAGGTGCATTTTGACCAGAAGCACTTTCACCAGGTGCATTTTGACTAGGAGTACTTTCACCAGGAGTACCTTCACCAGCACTTTCACCATTAGTGGATGTACCAGTAGGTATCCGATGTGTTTCCCCTGTGGCCAAGTTATTTCCGCTTCGTCTCATATATGCCAAAATGTATGAAAGAATAGTGCTATCGATTCCACTACTTGGAACATGTGACAATCTTGCAAAGCTTTCCGTACCCACATTCGTGCTCCGGGTAGTTGAATCTGCATTTTGAGGGGTATTCGTACTTGTATTTTCGGGTGCCGGAGCAGTTGTCTCGGGCCCGGTGGTGGTCTCTGATGCAGACTCCGGTCTGGTTTCTGGAACAAACCGAATGCTTTCTGGTGGAAGATGAACATGAGAGTCACGAGGCTCCGCAACACTATTTCTACAAAGTGGGCATGAATTATTATCCTTCAACCACTCAGAAAGACAAACTTGACCGAAAGCATGACCACATGGCATTTTCACAGGTCGATGGTCAAACTGTCCAGTGTAGTCAGAAAGTAGACCCTGTGATGGTTCCAGCCCGTTTTCTTCTTCCTGTTCCGTGTTTTCTTGTCCATCTGCCTCATTTTCAGTGTTTGTTGTTGGTGCTTGATTTGGGTTAACATTTTCAGTGTTTGTTGTTGGTGCTTGATTTGGGTTAACATTTATAGCTTCACCAGATGCACCTTTTCTTTTCTTTCGAACTCCTCCCTTTTCTTTATCATCGTCCTCTTCGACGGGCTTAGCAATCCTCACGTAATTTTCAAAACAAATTGAGCATGTTGATCCATCTAATTCATCTTCGTACATTGTAGGGAAGCTTTTGAATGTACTAACCTTCAATCCGTTCTCTTTCTCCAAGTCATTGCTAATGCTTGTGTATGCCATTTGTGTTGCCAATCTGATAAACTCTTGGATTGCTCTTGGTTCTCTGTTGGCTGTGTTGTTTGGAAGGGATAAAATCAATGATCCCGATCGGTTTGGTGTTTGTGGGTTGTTTGCATCTGAAAATACATAGTTTACGGTGATTATGATTGCTCTGTTTTCACCTTCGCCCGGCTCAGTAGATGATCCTTCTGTGTTAGCCTCTCCTGCTCCTGGTAATCCAAATAAAGGATTGGTGGTGGAATTTGGTACATTTGAATTTGGTTGATCTGTTGATTCAGTGTTTGAGTTGGAAGTTGCTCCGGTGGCGGCGGCAGTTGCTGCTGAAGCTGCGGAGGTTGCTGTTGCTGCTGCTGCTGCTCCAGTTGCTCCAGTTGCTCCAGTTGCATTAGTAGAAGCAGTGGTGTTACTTCTAGTCAATTCATCCCTATTTCCAACACTCAAAAACAGCACTGGGACATAGAATGGGGTATAGAGTGGGCGACTTGGACCAGCTTCAGTATCAGTTGGGTTATTTTCTGTTCTGTTATTGCGTCTGAATCCTAAAAGATTGTCCACCAATCGGTCAATGATCCCTAGATCATGTAATCGTCTAGGGGGGTTGGCGCTGTTGTCGACTCCTGTATTCTCAGTACTAGGCCTGGTGTTATCCTCGTTTGTGGTTGGATTTGAGGCGGTGTTGTTGCTCAGATTGGTTGATGATGGTTCGTTGCGTGTATTGGACTCTTCAGTACCTTCGCTATTGTTGGCGGTTCCACTCGTTCGTTCGCTATCAGGCATGCTTACTAAAAAGAACAGGTTCACCAACTTTTTTTTCCCTCCTCGTTACAAGTTGAATTTAGACTAGAGTGCAAAAAGTAAAAAGAAAATCTATTGGTTAAAAAGTGTCCATGAAACCCCTTGCGCATTCGCCGTGGATTATAGGGTCATGTACTTTCCTATCATACTCATACACATCTTTGCCCTCTTGCTTACATCTTATCTTGATAGTTTTGATGACGTCATAGGTGGTCATTTTGATATTTAAACGTGATGTAAGATCACGCGACTATTCTATAAATATGCTATAATCTTTTGATAAGCTTGTTTGATATGAATAAACAGGCAAAGACATGAGAATTGGTTATAAAAAGCAACACTAGTCAACACTAGTCAGCAGTAGTCAACACTACTCATTCACACTACTCAGTAATACTGATTAATAAACAACTCATTCACACTAACCAGTAATACTGATTAAAAGTCATTAACACTATGTCACACTAACCAGTAATACTGATTAATAAACAGCTCATTCACACTAACCAAATGATTAAAAGTCATTAACACTATGGCACCATTAAATGGCAGTTTTGGGATCAACCACATCAGCCATGTACTCCTCAACTAAGTCGTGATCAAAAATAAAACCTGAAAATTCACCCTGAATTGAATCAAGTAGATTTTGATCAAGATAAACCAGTTCAGTGATACATATTGGTTGTTTAGTTTTCATTTCCAGGAAACAATCCCAAATTTTTTCTGCGTAACGAAGCATGGTTTCAAGCAGACCAAAGCATATATTGATCAACAGCTCTTTTTGATGTTCTTCAAGTACAGATAAGAAATCAGTAATTAAATCTGGTAATGAGGTGAACAGTTTTTCTGACTTTATATTCAAGTATTTTTTAAAAGCTTGTGCTAATTCAAGCATCCACTTGAACCATTTAACATTTGCAAGTGGATGTGTACAGGATTCAAAGGAGTTCATGGCTGTATTGAATTGATCAAAAATACCATTAAACATTTTTTCAAGATCAATTGGTAAGTCAGATAAGCCATTTGAATTTTCATGTGAAGAGTTTTTTTCGATTTCATTTTCATTGAGTACCTTGGTTATGCTTTTTGATTCACTGTTTATAAATTCTCGAACAATTAATAAAAACATTCCTTGAGAAATGAGACATTGATAAAAGGCTTGAACATAAATTGGACGATATCCACTCATGATAGTGTCTAGAAGTTTCGAACCTCCAAAAACCTTATTTAACGAATTGAAGTAATTGAATAAATTCATCATAGTTGTAATGTAGGATGTATACCTAAGAGAAGGATAGTAACCATTTTCAAGTTGAACAAACGAAAGCCAGCGTACAAACAAGCCCAACAGAATCTGGTTTCTAACTAACAATTCTATAGTTGGAGTCCCTGCTATACATTCATCTTTCAATGTCTCAGATATTGGATGCAGAACATTGACTTCTCTAATTGATTGGGTAAGTCCCAAGACCCCAGCATATAGATTCAAATACAGTTTAATCAATTCTCTTATAGGATGAGGTTTCTTACATGCTCTTTTATAGTAAAGTGCCCAAATTGAAGTGTGGAATTTTTCCCATTCATTATCTGAATCGAGGAAATTTGATCCATAAACAACAGCCAATAAACCTTTGTGAGGAAGTAATGTATTTTTCAATTGTTTCAGAGCCATAAGTGAACCTTTACAGTGAAAAAATGAATTTTGAACTTCAACCAAACGAAGTTGAATCCAATGACGAGCAATGATTTTAAAGTCATCGGTTTCTGGATATTCGATTTGTTTAAGTTCGGTTGGATCCTCAGGGTCATCAACTGAATCTTCAATAATTTCCATAAACTTGTTATTTAAAACAACATAGTTAAGTAAGTTATTATACTCCAAGTAATTGTTAACAATCTGCATATCAAAAGAGTAATAAGTTTTGATGGTGAAAAACCAAAGGATAAGAAAAAGTATGTCTGAGATTTTTTCATAGTTCATGACGCGCATTTTCAATTGCTTTGAAGCAGCTATCCAATCATCAATAATATCCACCTTGGGCTTGTTACGAACCAGTTCCAACAAGAAATCATTCATATTTGTTTGATCATGAATGTACCCAATTGCAAATATTATAAACATTAAGCTTAACACTCTAACCTCCACAATCGAAGCGGTAAAAACTTGCAGAAGGTCACTATCCACGGCATTTGCAATCCGCGTATATAAAGGTTTGAATCTCTCAAGAAGATTATGAATCTCAACCAACTCAAGTATGCACTCTGATTCTTTCTGCAGATAAATATTATGTAAGTAAGTCACTGTGGAGAAAGAATTCGGAAGAAATCTTTTAAATTTACGGATTTCAATCATCAGAAACTCAATCAATTTCTCTTTATCAGATTTGAACTCCATAACAAGTAATGAGTCACTATCCTTAATTTCTAATTTTGCAGTTTGAGGATAAGCAATTTGTAATTTAACTCCAATTGTCAAGTTTTCTGTTATTTTATGATGATATTGAGATTTGCCATAGAATGTTGGGTTGAATAGTACTGGTTGTGACAGTGCATTTGGGATGCTTGGTTGGTTGGGTGATGTAATGATTGGAGGCAGTTTTGAATGCGGATTCAAGTGGTTTGGAGAGATTGTTTTGGAGGGTATTGAGGAATTATGGAAAGGCGTTTGGAGTGGCGTTTGAAGTGGTGTGTGGTGTGGTGTGTGGAGGGGTGTATGATGGGGGGATTGGATTGGGGGTGGTTGTTGGTAATGCGGTTGAGTGATTGTTGGATGACTCATTGGGTGACTTTGATGTGTTGGTATTGGAGATCCATATTGTGGGGGTTGTACCACCCCAGGCTGTCTTGCTGATCCGATTTGACCTATGGGTACGGTTCCGGGTCTCTGCTGGTCTTGCGAATATGATATTCCTGGATGATACATTGATAAATTTGGTAAACTTGGTAATACCGGACCCATATTCGTCACAATAGGATGTGCTTGCAGTAAGGTGTGATCACCTAACTTTGGTACTAGGTATATAGGCAGTGCATAATGTTGTTGTCGTTGATGAAGTTGATGTAGTGTACCCATTGGGGGTGAGATTTGTGGGGCTGATGCTGATAATTGCATTGGATGCTGATGTGGATGCTGATGCTGATGCTGATGCTGATGCTGATTCTGATGTTGATGCTGATGTTGATGCTGATGCTGATGCTGCTGATGCTGATGATGCTGTTGTTGATGCTGATTCGGATCATCACCATATTCATAAATTGTATGATCCTTTGTAACCTTCCTCATAAACCTTTGCTTCCTTTGCTTGATTTTACTCAACTCTTCATAAGAAGGTGGTTTGGGAGGATTTGTTAAACATTTATCTACTCTTTTGAATTTAATACAACTGGAACAAGGTATCTGTAAATCACATTTAATCTTCAACACCTTACACAGCTCACAACTGTAACTGCGTCTTTTACGCTTCTTCTTATTATCATCCATTTGAGTGCAAAAAAAAAAAAGTTCTCTTGTTCAAGTGCTCACTTGGTGTAAATATATGAATAAAACTTTTATGTTTAAATTGATTATGATGTTGAGGGGCTCTTTTTAAAGCATATTTTCTGTCCACAACACAGTTGCAATCGTCGTCTTTAGGTGACTTTTAAGATCCGGTTTTTATTAACAAAAAAAAAAAAATTTTTGTCAAGATTGTCGCTTATTTTTCTAATGACTTTTGTGTCAAAATGTGAACCTGATTTGTCACGTAAAGAACTACTATTCAATTTGTGTTGAGTAATGAGCTACTATACGGATGTTTGTGTTGAGTAATGAGCTACTATACTGAAGTTTGTGAAATATAATGAGCTACTATACTCACGTTTGTGTTACTTGATCAACTAGTATATTCACGTTTGTGTCAGTACATCCAAGTTTGTATCACGTTTGTTCATGGAAGACAATCCCGTGCTTAGCTTATACGAAAAAGATCTGGAAGTTTAGTGGATATTTATTTTAGGACTGATCTTGAATGTGGGTGCAAATTGTCTAAAGCGAGCATTAATACTTTTAATCACTCTTGCACGTATATTCAAGTGATTGTTGTGTATGAGTCAATAAGATAATCATATATGATATCTGACAATATCTGACAATATCTGACAATATCTGACAATCATACAATCATACTGACAATCACACTGATTATCAATTTATCTTTAGATCGTAAACTTTTAAATTTTGCTACTCAGCCCTCAACTACACCTACATCTATCTACGCTTACGCCGACACCCTAAACTGCCTATTGATGCGTCGTGTTTCTGCATCAAGCTGGTAGCAAAAAATAAAAGTATGGAAGTGAAAAAAAAAAAAAGAATTTAGTCGTGAACCATGCCATCCCATGGTAAAACCAACATATCGCTCTTTTAACTTCCAGTTTGATCTTTGTATGACGTGCATTGAAGTCCGTTTTGTACCCGAATCCTACGTCTTGATGGGAATTCTTTCTAGCATATGGATCGTACATCTATTTGTTTCCTTTTGCGTCCCGTCTTTTAGCCTTGTTAACATAGCAAACAACTGGATTAACATAGGAGTATGGTTAGCCGTGTTGAAAATATTATTGAAATCCGTTAATAAAGCATAGCCACTTGTGTTATTTAGTAATTCTCCTTTCTGGTTAAAACACCCGACTTACATTTTTCCATACCTCTCTTCTTCTTTCTCCTTTTTCTCTCCATCTCGCTAACCTCTCTCTCTCTCTTTCTCTTTCTTTTCCCGGCACTCATGAACTCACCAACTCACCACGTTTTTAACCTTTAAGAATGTAAAGACTTCAAAGTATTGTTTTCTTGTTTTTGTTCTTTTTTTTTGTTTTTTGTAGCCACTTGACGATCTATTTCCACAAAGTTGCTTCTAAACTATTGACAGCCCCACCTGATTGTTTTCTTCACCGTGGAGAACCTTGAACTGATGATGCTTTTGCAATAGATTTCACTGAAAAAAAAAATCACACTCACTTCTATCATGTCTGTCTGTTGAAACTGACTAATGTATATTGGAAAAAAATCATCAAAACGGCCCAGGTTGTATGCGGGTTACATCTCGGCTAAATTGTATGGAAACGGCAATTGCAATTGGGGTATAGTGTATACTTTTACTACATAAAGCAAAAAGCAAAAAGTAGAAATCAATTAATGTTTGTTCTAGGCCTTATCATGATAAGATAACGTTAATTGGTTACATTTCCTTCTTCCTTCAACCTTTCCGTTTAAACGATGTTGTTTTTTTTCCGTACATGAGATCTTCGGGCCTGATTTATTGGATTTCACCATCTTACCCACCAAGCATAAATATCATTCATAGATACCTACAATCAATGCAAATCCTCTGTAAACTTCCTCATGTATTCTTCCTTGCATGATTCACTAGCTTTCTAGAATCAAAAATAAACCATTCACATACATATACACTCACACTCACACTCACATATACATACACTCACATACTCACGCACACTGTTCACCGCCCCTTACTCCTGCTGAGATATATTAATTAGGATTTATGAATTCTTTCATGGCTTTACGGATTGTACAAAGATAATCTTTTTATGATCTCATCTTGCGTGAATGGATTTACGCCCTCACACAGAAAACAACAACTGATACGCATGAAGAATAGTCTCCATCTCAACAACGTCTTCAAGCTACAGCCCACTTGCTCATTCCAGTCATGATCATGTCAATGCGTAGATCCAAAAAAAAATCACCGTCTCACAAAAGACCAGAAATAGAATAAAAAAATTTAGGCTTTATTGGATAATTTGATAACCAACCATTTGGGGTGGTTACATTGAGTAGAAATCTTTAGATGTAACCAAAATCACAGTTTATGCAATTGTCTTGAGCAAGTTGAAATTGTCTTGAGCAAGTTGAAATTCTCTTGAGCAAGTTGAAATTCTCTTGAGCAAGTCGAAATTGTCTTGAGCAAGTCGAAATTCTCTTGAGCAAGTCGAAATTCTCTTGAGCAAGTCAAAATTCTCTTGAGCAAGTCAAAATTCTCTTCTTGATCAATCCACAGTTTATCCAATTCTCTTGTCAATCCACAGTTTATCCAATTTTCTTGATCAATGTTATCCAATTCTCTTGATCAATGTCATCCAATTCTCTTGTCTAGGAAACCATTTCTTGTCCTCAATCACAGACACGCAATCACACATACAACTACACACTCACACTCACACTCACACTCACACTCACAAACTCACACACTCACAAACTCGCTTCGCTCGTTTGCTCGTTTGCTCGTTTGCTCGTTTGCTCGTTTTCGTTTCTTGTCCCCACATTTTCAAAGAAACTTCCCTCTTAATCCGATCATCCATGCGTTTGCGTTTCCGATTACCTCCGCTCTTGTCAAACAAAAGAACCCTAAAGACAACAAATTGAGCATGCCCATGAATTATACGTTAAGCTTATTTGCATGCTTTAAAAACTTCTTTGTTCAAACCACCTACAGATAAGGCATTTTCTTGTATTTCCTTAAATCTTCACCCAATCTTCAGTGAAATTTCAATTGGACATTATCTCCGAATCAGAGGACACTATCGGGTTTTAGTTCGGATCTGGTTTGCATTTTGCAACTGTCGGTTAATGTTCCCACTGTCACATAATTCTTCACAAATGGTCCCACAATCAAGATCGGCTGCTTCCAAACACTCACAAAACCATACGTATTATATGTCCCATGACATGAGTAGATTTGTTTTCGAAAGAAAACGTATCGAGAAATACGAATCAATACGAATCAAGTGGGTACAATTTGATAAGAATAACCACAACAACATCCACCTTGTTTTACCAAAAAAAAAAAAAATTTAAAGAATATTCAACATCGACATCCATTACATCCATTACATCTAACATGCTTTTAAAAACTTGTTCACCTCATACATCTTGAAACCTACAATCATTCATCTCATCTACAATCTTCACACTTCCATACAACGGAAAAAAATCATCATCAACTCACACTTGATTAAAATGAGCCTTTGCACGACTCTTTTTACGCAGCCAATTACAGTTGGCGAAAAATTCTACCATCAATACAAAACTCGTAGTAGCACATAGAAATGATTGCGAGAAGATCCATCAAAGGTGCTGCAAGCAGAGCTTTAGTTGCACGTCGTTTCATCTCGGCATCAGAAACCCGCAGGGTATTCAGCTCAGGAGATAATGAAGAATTGGTAGACTTGAACACATTACCAAGAAGACAACCACAAGAAATCCACGTCCCATTGGTAAACCCTGCAGAAAAGTATAAGGTTCAAATTGAAGAATTACACAAGTTTGGTACCTATATCATGGCATGCTTACCAAAATACATTCAACAATTCAGTGTATGGAAAGATGAATTGACAATTTATGTAGCACCAACTGCTCTCAGACCAGTCATGGTATTCTTGAAAAACCATACTTCATCACAATTTAAATCTTGTATGGATGTTACAGCTGCAGACTACCCTTCAAGAACAAATAGATTTGACGTTGTCTACAATATGTTATCTGTACGTCACAACTCAAGAATTAGAGTTAAGACTTATGCCAATGAAACAAGTGCTGTTCCTTCTATTGTACCTATATTTCAAGGTGCAAACTGGTTTGAAAGAGAAACTTATGATTTATTCGGTATCTTTTTCGATGGACATCCTGACTTGAGAAGAATCATGACCGATTATGGTTTTGAAGGTCATCCTTTGAGAAAAGATTTCCCAACTACTGGTTATACTGAAGTTAGATATGATGAAGAAAAGAAGAGAGTTGTATATGAGCCTTTGGAATTGACTCAAGCATGGAGAAATTTCACTGTTGGTTCTTCGGTTTGGGAACAAGTTGGTGAAGGTAAAGACTTTACCCCAGAAAACTTTAAATTACCAACCCCTCAAGAGGAACCAAAGGATGATGAAAAGAAGTAGCATTAAACGTTGAAAATTTATTTAATAAGTTTGTAGTGTTGAGTTTGTGGTGTATTATGGAAGCGAACGAGCGAACGAGCGAACGAGCGAATGAGCGAACGAACGAACGAACGAGCGAAGCGAGTGAGTGAGTGAGTGCGTGAGTGAGTGAGTGCGTGAGTGAGTGCGTGAGTTCGGTAGTTTCGCAGCCTATAAGTGAGTAATGAGTGAGTGGGGAGTTGTTGAATATATATAGATTTAATAGTAATTATGATTTGAATATGCATTATAAATACACCAATTGCTATGAATTGAATATATATAGATTCAATATCACGCACGAACTCACGCACGCACGAACTCACGAACTCACTCACTCACGCACTCACGCACTCACGCACTCACTCACGCACTCACGCACTCACGAACTCACGCACTCACTCACAAATTCACGAACTCACGAACTCACTCATAAGTATCACTCATCACTCACCACTCATCACTCATCACTCATCACTCGCTTCGCTCGTTCTTCGTTCGCTCGTTCTTCGCTCTACGCTCGTATATTAAATTTTCTTTTATTTTCATCACAACTGCACCATCAATATATCTGCGCTTTAATCTCTTCTAATTCTTTACTTTTACTATTCAAAAAGTCCTGTAACATATCAGCCTGACTTTGTATCAATTCAATATCCTTTTCAATACCCGATAAATCTTCTGGTTCACCACCTTGAGTTTGTTGTTGTTTGTATTTCAACAATTGTTCGAATTCATAACGAACCAACTCTTCATGTCTATCATCTGAGTTACTTTGATCTGAAGATTTATTAACTTTTGATAACAATGTTTCCAATTCAGTTAATTCTCTTCTTAAACGAACTTCTTCCCAATCTGTACCTTCTGTTGCTGAGAAATCTGTTCCTCTTGTATTACTCAGTTGACCAATTTTTGAAAGATAAGAGTTGGCAAAGCCTTTCTTTGATGAGGTTGATGCTGGTGAAGATGTAGATGTAGCTTTTTGTGTTGAGCTTAAATCATAGTTTGGAGTCTCTTTCAGAAATGTTGCTCTTAAACTTGCTGGAACACCTCTTGGAATACGCTTACCATTTTCTCTTTGGTTCAAGATATGTAAGAATACCAAAACTTGATCTTTATCGATAGTTTCAAAGGATTTTGGATTAATCAAATTCCAAGCACTTGAAACTTCACTTGGAGGAACTTTCTTTAAGGTAGAGTAGAGTCCATTAAGAGATTCAAAACGAACACGACCATAAGAATCACTATTGGAGTTGTATATGGTTTCATAAGTACTTCTATCAGTAGGGGAAATATACCAATCGAAATCGTCACTCAACATCAACTCTTCATCATAATCATCATCATTTACATCGAATGTATTACTATTTTTGTCGATCGCTTGATTGGCTTGAATTAAATGAGCCTTGGATGATGGAATCAACCAAGATGGTAACTGATCAGGAATCCCTGGAATCTGCCCATTAACAAGATCAAATATGATCCTCATGGTGATACAGAATTCTTCAAAATCTAAACTTCCGTCATTATCAATATCCGATAAGGCCCACACCTTTGCCAACTGATCTTGCAGTAATCTGGAGTTCTTCAACACGGGTGAAACCTGTTCTCCCGTTAACTTGTTGTTGCTAGGCCTGAGTCCTTGGAATATCTCCCAATACTTTTTGATCTCTGACTCTTCTAAACGTGGCATACTGTTTCTCGTTTATCTTTTTTTTGGACTTTTTCTTAACTTTTGGTGGCTGTACTACACCAGTTGTTCTGAGGCAGGCATAGACTTGTGATTCTTTTGAATGTGTGGCTAGATATTATTGTTGGGATGGTTAGTGATGGATTTTAAGGAGAATTAGGTTGATAAGGAGGTTAGCTTACGCAATTAATGATACTAAATGGTATTTCAAATATAGTACGCATACTGAGATATATGTGAGATATTAACATATTCAAATATTGACAAATTAACATATTGACATATTGAAAACTTATGTGAGATATTATGTCGAATCTCTTGATTATCAAAAAACCAAGGACAGCCAACTACAATTGGAAGACTCCTCTACATCAACGTCTCAAGCTAATACACCGCATTTCTAGAAAATCAAAAACGGGTGGTTAGTGTAGTGGTTAACATATTTGCCTTCCAAGCAGGTGCCATGGGTTCGATTCCCGTACCACTCATTTTTTGGTCACAACTAAATTCTTTTACAAGCACAACATCAAAATTCGATATTCTCTCCATGCACCAGTGGATTAGTTATTTAAATTGATTCCTGTACGTTCAAAATTCACATACCTCACACTCAAACCTTCAACACCACCACTCCTCCAACTCAATGGAACATACCTCGCCTGTATAAAGAATATTAATAGCAAACATCAAAGTTTATATTTGAGAATGTACATTGTCACCAGGGAAGCGAGTGAGTGAGTGAGTTCGTGAGTTCGTGAGTGAGTGGGTGAGTGAGTGAGTGAGTGAGTGAGTGAGTGCTTGAGTTACTATTTATGATAAAATTCCTAAACTATCCATAGATTATCTGCAAAAACATTCTTTATTCGCATTATTCATTCAACTCCCTCTTGGATTGGTTGTCAATTCATGGCTGCAAACGCAAAATGTGATGCAATATATAATCTTTGACTCAAGAGTATCACTAGCTGCATACTATGATTGAATAGTTAAGTTTGAAGCACAACTGAATTATTGCGATACGGGTTTTATCGCTTGCGGTGAATATCAATACGCCTAAAATCGTCGTTTGTTCGTTCAGAATTCGCAACTCACTCACTCAATCATTCACGCACTTAGTCACGGACTCGCTTCGCTCGTTCGTTCGCTCGTTCGTTCGCTCGTTCGTTCGCTTGTTTGTGAATGAGTGTGTATATGTGTTTTATATATAGTGCTGCGCTTGGTAAATATACTTGGTAAATATGCTCATTAAGTATGCTTGGTTAATATACTTGGTGAATGTTTCACTTTCTGTACACCTCATCCGTATCACACTCATTTTTCCATCGTTCTTTAGCTATGGTTACTTTTGTTGATTCAGCTCATTATGCAAATCACTCATACACATGGATTTTTACACAACTTGAATGCCTATGATCATTTTAACCAAACCAACCATTTTGAGAAAGATGTAAATTGTACAATTAATTAAGATTGATGAATTAAGAAGGACTAAAGCACAAACTCAAAGGATTAGCACAGCAAAGAGAGATTAAACGAACGAGCAAAGTGAGTGAGTAACGAGCGAAGCGAGTTGTGAGTGTGTGAATTTGTGAGTTCGAGAGTCTGAGTGAGTGCGTGAATTCGTGAGTGTGAGAGTCTGAGAGAGTCTGAGAGTCTGAGTGAGTCTGAGTTCGTGAGTAGCGAAAACGAACAAACGAATGAAATAATACTCAGATCATGACAATTAATATTCATTGTCATACTCAGATAAGGATTGAAATCATCTTCAGATTACAATAACATGTATAAATCATATTCAAATCAAAGCAATTTTCCACTCGCTTCATCGCTTTGCTAATTCACACTTACGCACTCACTCACTCATGCACACCAAGAAGATGTGAATATGATGTTTATGTGTAAAAGATGATGAATTTTAAGAACTGAATATGATGTTCAATCTAAAGAGCTGAATAAGATGTTCAGTCTCATGATACGTTTAATCTCATGATACTTTCAATCTCATGATTTGATGTAAATCAAAAGCCAAATTGTCAAATAAATGACACTTGCGTGTTCCCCAACACGCACTCACTCACGAACTCACGAACTCACTCGCTTCGCTCGTTCGTTCGTTCGTTCGTTCGTTCGTTCGCTCGTTCGCTCATACATTAACATTCCCTCAAACTCATCTTTAACCATATACATTACTCTTCATCCTCAAAATCATACTTTCCATCAAGAATGTCATTCAAACTATCTTGAAGCATAGAACTCTCTTCATCCATGGGCATTTCACTCAAAAGTTTCTGCTTCTCGTACCCTCCCATACTATGTTTCATTCTCCACCCAAACTCTTGAAAAGACGAAACATCCAAGATCCAACATGTGCCAAATATCAACATGGACAGTACAGTACCGCAAAGCATTGTCCCCGTTCCAACTGCTACAGCAGCATCCGTTGTGAAGTTATAACTTAATGGTGGCATATGGTTTCCTTGGAATAAAGTTGGTACATATTGTCTGGATAATGTAGACTTGTAAGCAAACCTCAGAGCAAACAAAGTCAATGATGCTGAAGCCATAAACAACATCATCTGCTTCTGACGGCGTGAGATGTATTCATCACTTGCAGAACCCACTTTGAAGTTGAGGGAACTAAGTGTGTCTTTGAACCCCATTCCTAATTTTTATCTCTTGATTTTTCGCAAAATCTCTACGCAATCACTTAAGGTCAAATTATACTAACAAAATAACAAAAGGAACTGAATACAAAATCTAACTGCTAATGAGGCCATTGTAGAATTTCAAACTCAATGTAAACAAAAATCAATCTCTTAACAAGGTTTCTGGAAATTTTCATAAAAGCAATATCTTGATGATGCTACCGAATTGAAACCCTACATATATTCTTACGTTTGAAACTGCTTTTTTTTTTTTCTTTAATCTTAAATCTCTTCCTTAAAGGTACCACCTGCATTTTTTTGCTTTACTGAGATTAAATCAGAGGTAATACTACCAATGGAGCTTTGGGTTTTCGTTAAAGGCTTTTGAGGTGCGGATGCTCCAACCAGTGCAGCTTCAGTCGCAGATGTCGACGGAGTCGATGGCAGAGTGTTCTTTGGTTTATCCTTAGAACCTGACTTGAAAAAGGTTGAAAGTCTTTTTAAAGTGCCAGTTTTCTTAGGTTTTTCTGTGCTCATAGGAGCTAAATCCTTCTTAATTGGTTCAACAATTGCTTCTTTTTTTGGAGCAATCACTTTTTCAATAATTGACTCTTTTTCTTCAACAGAGAAAAGTGAGCCTACATCCTTAAATTTAGATTCATTCACTTCACTTTGTAAATGTTCAGGCAATTCTTTGTTAATTTTATGTTCCCATTTGATTTGTTCATCAATTCCATTCAAAATTTCTTCTTTTTTAGTACTTTTTTCTGAAAGGTGTTTTTCTTTAGTTGAATGTAATTCTTTTAATTCTTGATCAAGTTCATTCTGTTTGGTTGAATTTTCATCCAAAGCTGCCTTTACAGATTCTTTTAAATCTTCAGATTCTTTAGTAGTTTCTTCATGTTCGGCAATTGCACTTTGTAATTTGGTGTTGTAAACTTCATTTTCAAATTCAACAGATTCCAATTGCTTCTCTAATTCGGCAATTTTAGCTTCATATTCAGCTTGTAATTTTTCAGCTGTTTCAACTTCATTAGTTACTTCATCTTTTGCATCTGTAAGAGTTTTAAGCTTTGATGTTTCTTGTTCTAATTCATCCAATGTTGGTTTAATTTCTTCATCTTTTTCACCTTGTAAAGTTTCCAATTCTTCTTTACGTCCATTTTTCAAATGAGTTTCTTCTTCATCAATACGATCTTCATTACTCTTCTTTTCTTCAAGTAATAAATCTTTAGCTTTTTGATGTTCAGATTTTTTGGTTTTTAAAACCTTATTTTCATTGGCAAGTTCTTCATTCTTTAAGTTTTGGAATTCAATAAATTTATTATCTTCATCAGTTTTACGTTCTTCATTATCTGCAACTCTCTTTTGTTTGGCCATGTAAATGTCAACTCTTTCTTGAGATTTTAATTGTGCAGCTTCTTGTTTGGCTTGAGCATGTGATTTCTCCAATTCCGCTTTACGAGCACTTTCAACAACATCTGCTTCTCTTCTAGCTTCAGCTTTTACATCAATATCAGCAAGAACAGGTTCAACAATTTGTTTAGCCAATGAATCCAATTCAGATTGAAGCATTGTAAGTCCTCCACCTAAATTAACAACACCAGCTTTATGTTCTTTAATACGTTCATCAGCTTTCTTTTGAGCAATACTTAAAGCATTAGCATATAATTTAGCTTGATCTTTAAAATCTTTTGAAGATGAATGTTGAATCAGATTCAACCGTTCATTGGCTCTTTTACTAGCAGCAGCAAGTAAATTGGCATCAACAATGTCCAGGGCCAAAAATGTATTACTACGACGTTGCAGTGAAACTTTATCAGTATATCCTGAACCATGTTTAAGTGATGCTGCTGCACCACTAGCTGCCAAATTTTCTTCACTTTGACTTAAATATTCAGTTGGAGGTTGATTATTGATACCACTTCTATAATCAAGTTCCGGATTAAATCTTGAATTCAATGATTTTGAAGAGTTTTGATTAGCAATTTGAGAGATTTTTCCAATGTCAAATCCTGAAGTTGTGGATTGTTTGGATTGAATTCCCAGTCTTGACACATCACGGTCTGGATTAATTCTACTAGTCATTGTTGAAGTTGAGTTTTGATTAGCAGTTTTGTAAAGAGCATCACTTTTGTATGAAGGAATTCCAGTTGATACACTCAGAGCAGTTGAACCAAGTGTATTACTTCTACCAGCATTTGTTGCAGCACTCTCTGCGTTTGGATGATGTTGGTCTCTTGTCCAAGCGGTAATATTTTCCTTCTTGGCTGCCAATGCTGCTGTATGTGCTTCTTTAGCAACTACACGTTCATAAGCTGGTTTAACTGTCAAGTCAGCACTTGCAGCAAGTAAAGCTGCTGTATCTGAAGCACTCAGATTAACACCAACAATCCCGGCACTTGGAGAGGTGTATACCCCTTGCTTCAACTTTTGTTGGTAGATTGCCTGCTGTGAAAGCGGCTTCCCATTGGTTTGATAAATAGAACGTGCCATTTATGAATAGAAAGAAAGTGTATACTAAATTAAAACAAATTTCGCTATTTTGGTCCCCTTTTTTCCCCAGAGCGCCTTGACCTTTTCTCATTTTTTCGCTCCTGAAATATCCCCAGCTATCTGCAGGTGACTTTCAGCCAGCTTCGTCAAGGTTGGAGTATATGGTGAAGGCAATGGAGGTGGTGTTTCTTGAGGTGTGGTGTTGTAAGTTGGGTTTTATGTTTGTAGGAGGAGTTTAATGTGTTGGATTGATGTGTTGGTTGTTGATTGTAGATAGCAATCTAGAGGTATTTCCCGATTGGGACACGAGACAATGAAAGAGGTTGCTTGCTATTAAGATTAGGTGAAACGAGGGCACGAGCGAACGAGCGAACGAGCGAACGAGCGAACGAGCGAACGAGCGAACGAGCGAACGAGCGAAGCGAGTGAGTGAGTGCGTGAGTGAGTGAGTGCGTGAGTGAGTGCGTGCGTGAGTGAGTGCGTGAGTGAGCAACTACGCTCATTTGTGAATGAGTAACTACACTCATTTGTGAATGAGTAACTACACTCATTTGTGAATGAGTAACTACACTCATTTGTGAATGATTAACTACACTCATTTGTGAGTGAGTAACTACGCTCATTTGTGAATGAGCAACTACACTCATTTGTGAATGAGTAACTACACTCATTTGTGAATGAGTAACTACACTCATTTGTGAATGAGCAACTACACTCATTTGTGAGTGAGCAACTACACTCATTTGTGAATGAGTAACTACACTCATTTGTGAATGAGTAACTACACTCATTTGTGAGTGAGTAACTACACTCATTTGTGAATGAGCAACTACGTTCATTTGTGAGTGAGAGGATTAAGATGATAACAAAGCGGTATCAAGTATCTGTATGATGATTATGATGATTATAATGACAAAGTAAAATACAATCCGCAATGCTTTAGCATTTCAGATGAAACATTGAATGGTTTGAGGTGAGTGAATTATCGCATTATACAGTCATAGCTTTGAGGTGAATTATCACACTAAACATTTCATAGCTTTGAGGTGAATTATCACAGTATACATCTCATAGCTTTCGTGTTGTTTGTAACAATTTTTACCTTTCACAAGTTTTATAATTTTATGTCAAATTTCTTTAAATTGTCTTGTGGGGTAATTCTATGAAACAATGCTTGTTTGTTAAGAGTTCTTATGCAACATTTACATATTATAATTACCTTGTTAGTTGATGTCCGGAATTATTGTGGCTGCGAAATAGTGCGGAAACTCCGAAAGATTGCAAAGGCAGGTGGTGAAGCAATAAAAGTGAAAAATAAGTGATCAAGTATTAGTGGGCAAGTATTGAATTGATCATGTAAATAAACGATCATGTATTACACGATCATGTATCAAACAAACGATTAAATAAAATTGATTTTGATAATCATCTATTATAATAAAAAATAAGCAATAATTAAACTAGAGTTTCCAAGTTTGTAAATAGGAGTAATTATAATCTTAAACCCTCTAATATGACATCATTATTATGACGTAATGTAAATATCACGAAGATTGCCAGTGATAAAAATTGGACGAGTCAGGAGTCGAACCCGAGGCCTTTCCCTTGCGAAGGGAACGCGCTACCAACTGCGCCACACGCCCAAAACATTCAAAGTTGAAGCGCAAATGAAATGACCGAACGAGCGAACGAGCGAACGAGCGAAGCGAGATAGTGAGTGAGTGAGTGAGTGAGTGAGTGAGTGAGTGAGTGAGTGAGATAGTGAGTGCGTGCGTACGTGAGTTAGTGAGTTCGTGAGTTCGTGAGTGAGGAGTTTTCGGTTTTGACCAATTGATATATGTTACATGACTATAACTTTACTGCTTATTACAGAGATAATCATAGTTCTTATATACTCACATGAGTCAATGTGGTGTCACAGATATGTAAGGACTCAATGTACATGTGTAAGCTCCTAGGATTGTAGTACCAAGTTGCATATAAGTGAGTGAGCGAGCGATACGAGCGAACGATCAAACGAACGAGCGAAGCGAGCGAGTGCGTGAGTAAGTGAGTAAGTGAGAGTGATTGAGTGCGTGAAAGTGAGTGAGTGAGTGAGTGAGTGAGTGAGTGAGTGAGTGCGTGAGTAAGTGAGTGCGTGAAAGTGAGTGAGTGAGAGTGATTGAGTGCGTGAGAGTGAGTGTGTGAGAGTGATTGAGTGCGTGAGAGTGAGTGTGTGAGAGTGATTGAGTGCGTGAAAGTGAGTGAGTGAGAGTGAGTGCGTGAGAGTGAGTGTATGAGAGCGATTCAGTGCCTTAGAGTTCGTTCGTGAGTAGCGAATCTTTGAGTGTGTGACTGAGTAGAGAACTTTCATAATACTACTATGACCCAACCATTACACTTTATCCTTGGCTTAAATTCAAATCATGATGCTTATCCCATATCGCTAGTCCTTACCAACTCATTCGAAAGGATCTTCTAACCATATTAACACACAGTTTATGTGAACAAAATTGTATCGTTTTTAAAACCCATCTTTACACTTGCATGTTAATCTAAATTGGATTGAAATTTTTTGAAATCATTAGGTAAAATCATAGCAAACTTCATTCAATTTCATAGTATGCTTTACCAGCACGAAGCACACTCGCTATGCTTCAGTCGGTACTAGTAATGTTTATAGTGAAGTTTTAAACTAATGTTTAGTAATGTTTATAGTAAAGTTTATATTAATGTTTAGTAATGTTTATAGTAATGTCTTAGTCAAATTTGCTCTCCCCAATACAACATGCTTGTCATAACATTGGTTTTAATGGAGCAAAGATCGAACCGGCGAAGCGAGTGAGTGAGTTCGCTCGTCCCAATGATAAACTCTTACTACTCACGAACTCACGAACTCGCTTCACTAGTCCCAACCATAAACTATTACTACTCACAAACTCACAAACTCGCTTCACTAGTCCCAACCATAAACTCTTAGTACTAACGAACTCACAAACTCGCAACTCACTCACTCGCTTCGCTCGTCCCAATGATAAACTCGTACTACTAACGAACCCACAAACTCGCAACTCACTCACTCGCTTCGCTCGTCCCAACCATAAACTCTTACTACTCACGAACTCACAAACTCGCTTCACTCGTCCCAACCATAAACTCTTACTACTCACGAACTCACAAACTCGCTTCGCTCGTTTGTTCCTTCGCTCGTTCCAAATCCGTCCTCTAACCAGCAGAGATCATCATTACTCAAAGGGTAAATTTTGTCGTACTAAACAAAACAGCCAGCCATTTTTGACCATTTCTCAGATACAAAAAAAAAAAAACATAACAAACAAACAAACATGGCCAGATTACCTAGACAAACGGCTTCATCCATACCAACATATAGGAATCTCCCTGGAGATCCGCCAATCGAAACAAGGCCTCAGAAAAGAAGATATAGACCTGGAACCAAAGCAATTCGAGAAATTCGAAAATATCAACAGACTCAAGACTTATTACTTAGAAAATTACCATTTGCGCGTTTAGTTAAAGAGGTGGCTGAAGAATTCGTAGGTGCCGATTTCGCTATAAGATGGCAACTGCAGGCTGTGCTAGCTTTACAAGAAGCTAGTGAAGCTTTTTTAATTCATTTATTAGAAGATACAAATTTATGTGCAATACATGCCAGAAGAGTAACAATTATGAAGAGGGATATGCAATTAGCTAGACGTATAAGAGGTCAAATTTGACAATTCAACTATACGAATATTCATGTAAAGGTGTGCTATGAGAATAAGGTGTGCTATGAGAATAAGGTGTACTATACGAATGTGGTGTACTATAAGAATAAGGTGTACTAAGAATATTCATGTAAATGTATACTATACGAATAGTGGTATAGTGTATTTGTAAAGGTCTAATAACCCTCTTTCTAGTTTGTTAATATAAACATCTGGAACATCAAAACCTTGGTTCATTTCAATAATAACCATCATGTACAACAAGAATGTAAAGGTTAAAATTGCTAACATGCATTATTACTATACAAGAGAATACTTGTTGCCCTAGTCACCTACACAATAGATCACTATGTTTGTTCCCTTATTTATGCTGGAAGTGTACTGCACATTGGGTATGCAAACAATTTGGAAGCAATTAAGAAACGCAAATGCAAGATGGTGACCAAATCTAAACTGGTTGTGTTGGTAAACTTATGTAATGTAGTAGCGAGATAAAACATACACAAAATTAAAGAAAATTTATAGATGATAGGAGAATGAGAATGAGAATGAGTTCATAATTATATATATACACTTTTTTTTCTTCCCACATTCAATCAGTGTATACGAATGACTTGAGGATGGCAACACTAACTACAACTGCCAAGAAGAAGAGACTTGTATATAGACAAGATTCAGATGGTATCTTTAGATTGAAGAAGTTGGATGATGATAAACCTGAAGACCCTCCAACAGTTGTAACTGAAAAAGATAATGTACCGAGTTCTTCAAAAGTATCAACTAAATCACTGAAAACAGTAAAGTCATCAAAATCGGATAAGGTTGAAAAGGAAAAGGAAAAGGAAAAGGAAAAGGAAAAGGAAAAGGAAAAGGAAAAGGTTGAAAAGGTTGAAAAGGCTGAGAAATCAGACAAACCAGACAAAGACAAATCAGACAAATCAGAAAAGATTGACAATGAAGAGAAACTGGAAAAGTCTGGAAAGTCAGAGAAAACTAAAAAGAAGAAAAAACCAAAAAATGAACTCCCAGACATCACAGTTAAAGTATTTGTTGATCCTATGGAATTACCAACCTTTGAACAAAAAGATTCAAAAGAACTGGAGGCTGTTATAGAGATTCCTGCGCCTCCTAAAGAAGAAGAACCGCATAAAGCTGCTAAACTAGAGGAAAAAACAGCAGCAACATTAAAGGATATAATGGATGATATAAGTAAAGAGTCTAAATCTATTAAATCCAACAAAACGTCATCAAAAGAGTCATCAAAAACGTCATCAAAAGAGTCATCAAAAACCTCATCCAAAGAGTCATCCAAAGAGTCAACCAAAACATCTAAAGAACCATCCAAGGAACCATCTAAGGAACCATCGCTGACTCTGGTTAAAACAAAATCTAGTCGTAAAAAAGATGTTCCTGCATCGAGCAAAAGCCACAAAGCCGACCACGGACAAATGATTGTGGTGGAAATACCCGAGGACGTGGAGTCGCCCCAGGTACCAACAGTCGTGCCCATACCACGCGCCACGGACAATAAAGTCAACACACACGTGAAAAAGGGAGAACAACCAGAGGAATCAAAAAAGAAAAAGAGTAAACTGAAGACCTCGGAAGACGGCAATCAATCCCAAAAACCTGACCCTGATCAATCACCTTCCATTAAATCAACTTCTTCAACTGAATTAAAACAAGAGGGCAACAAAAAATCCAAAAAGAAGCTGGAAAATCGCGCCCCTTACCCAACTGATAACAAAAATAATATAATTATCCCACAACCAGAATCGGCCCCACCTGAAACAGAAACTACACCTGTTGAATCTCCTAAAGAACTCGAAACAACACCTGAGGCCACTCCAACACCTCAAGAAATCTCAGAAAAGCCTACACAAACACGGTTTTCAAACTTGGCTAAAATGGCAAACCTCTTTCACGCTCCAAGTTTTGTACTTGGTATAGTTGCTGCAGGCCTCGGCTATAAATTTCAACAACCCCTTCTTTTGATTGCCCTCGGATTACTTGGTCTTACGGGGATCATCACCATCTTTGGTATCGTTGCTGGCGGTGCCTTTTGGTATATGGGGTTGCTTAAGTTTAATGATTTAGCTGATTTCAAATTATGGCTTACTCAAAATAAGGCAAAGATTACTGGTGCTCCAATTGAAAGTACTATTCTGGAAAATCATGAAGTTGAGGCTGATGCCAACGAATCAGAAGAAGAGGAAGAAGAAGAAGAAGAGGAAGAAGAGGAAGAGGAAGAAGAAGAGGAAGAAGGAGAAGAACTTATTGAATCCGAATCGGAAATTGGAGAGAGTGACAATGAAACTATGGGTGATGCTGAAATTGAAGCAGAGATTGAAAAAGTAACCAAAACAAAGGCAGCTATTGCACAAGCCATGGCCGCCGCCAAGGCTGCGCATGAAGCAGAATTAAGGTTGGCAGAAGAAGCAGAAGCATTAGCTCAAGAAGCAAAGTTGAAAGCAATCCGTGAAGTTAAAATAAGGGCTGCTCGTGAGGCAGAAATTGAAGCTGCTCGTCAAGCACAAATAAAAAAAAATGAAGCATCTTCATCCAAAGCAAAAAGAAATGATTTTGTTAAAGCTGCAGAGAAAAGTCCCAAATCAGATGACAAACCTCGTAGTGCATTCGATCATTCTTTCCCATTAGATGATGAATCAAGAGTAAATCCATACTTATTAAATCGGGCCAACACAATGAGCCAAATCAAACCATTCAAAAATGACCGTTTTAGTCCAAGCCGAACTAACAGTGTTCATAGCGAGTCTGCACTAATGATGGGAGCAAAACCTCCTTTTCTTGGCCAAAATTTATCAGCGGACCCTCACCATCAATATAGGTCCCACGACATTCAGACCCTCTTGGATTATGATACAAATAGGGCAACCAATGAAGTTATAAAGAGCGTGGTTGGAACAACCTCATTCCAACGTAAAGATCTTCCACCTTATCCACCTGAAGCTCAAGAATTACCTTTCATCAATGAAATTAGACTTTCTGAACGTGCAGATAAACGCTCAAGTAGTGACTTGACCAGGCTGAACACAACCGCAAGCAAGAAATCAGTTCTTGGAACCAACACTGCCTACAATACATTCTTAGAGAACGCAATGGGGAATGAATTCGATGATTAGCAAATGGAACGAGCGAACGAACGAGCGAAGCGAGTGAGTTCGTGAGTTCGTGAGTTCGTGAGTTCGTGAGTGAGTTTGTAGGTAAAAACCTACAAG
>JAKUAJ010000162.1:0-48860 GCA_030562865.1 Kodamaea lidongshanica (nom. inval.)
AAAAAAAAAAAAAAAAAAAAAAAAAAAAAAGAAAAAAATAATAGACAAATTGGACAAAAAATAAAAATAGACAAATTGGACACAGAAGACAGAAAATTACCGGAGAGTGTGCAGGTGGTGGATTTTTGTTGGAGCAATGCCGTAGGAGCAAGTAGTGTTAGCATTGATCTGTGACACGATCAGAGTCATCGATATGACAATGTTATTTTTAACTATTCTAGTACTGTGGGAGGTGTTCTATTAAACTATGGCAGTGCTTTGCACGTTGTACGGTTGTACGGTTGTACGGTTGTACGGTTGTACGTTTTGCACGCTTCGTACGCTACGTACGCTTCGCAGGCTTCGCTGCCGGGACAAATTGGGCTTTTCCGCCCTTATGGTCAAGAGGGGAACATTACTTCTCTATGATGTCATGGAAAACCTCGTAACCATTAATTGTAAATGGAGAATTGCAGACACTTGTGCCGTGTAGAGATTTATGTTGGATTTGGCAATGCAGGCACTTGGCAACGCGGAGATTTGCATTGGATTGGGTATTGCTGCATGATGTTGCTTGCATCATATAACGTATTCCGGGAGTTATAGTAATACTATCGGACTTTGGTTTGGCTCTTAACCAATCCAAAAGATCGGACACAATGTACCAACACACTATGACACACTATGCGCCAACAAGGTATGACACTAGGTATGACACTATGCGCAAGGTATGCGCCAACAAAGTATACTACGGTTTCTGGGGTATAGGACAATACAACGGAAGGAGTTATGAGTGTTTGTTTGACGATTCACTAACATTCATCAAATATCAACTTGACATGAAATTCGAAACTCAGACCAATAATCCGGAGCAAAGATTACGAGCAGGGACAAAGCTAAAATGTGTGGCACGAATCCGCAAGTGCTTGTGATTTTCAAGATCGTGTCGGTGCAAGATCGCAATCACGTTTTGTTCTTATCAGCAGATCTTTCGGGGGTAGCGTGAGTGATAGCGTGAGTGATAGCGCGAGTGAGTAGTCAGTCAGCGCGAGTGATTGGAGTCATCCAGTAAACTATGTGGTATCAGCCAGAGTTTGATATATACTGGTTCTCATCTATTTGGTTGTATTTGTTCCACCTTTACTCCTCTGTCGATAACTATCCATGCAAGATTATTTGATCCCAATGTTGAGTATTCCCGTGACTAATTGCTTAGTCAGATGGATGATCAATCAGTGTCTTGGACCAATAATCAGGTGCGTAGTAAGCGGTTATGTAAGCAAGGGTGAAGAGTATTCAAGTTGGTTAAGGTATTCAGAAGGCAACACCGTTCAGAAAGAGCCAAGAAATAACGGAACAAACCAATAAGAAAACTGACACCCAACTTTTCAAACCAAAAAGTTAATCAGCGTATACCAATACAAGCAAACCATGAGTGAGTATTGAATTTATAGAACCAGCTATGAGTAGTGTTAGGAAGCAGTACTGCGAGTAGTGCTATAAATACTTAGTGGTGCGACTAGTGTTGTAATAGTGCTACAAATACTTGGTGGTGCTGTGACTAGTGCTGTACAAGTGCTACGAGTATTCAGTGCTGTGACTAGTGCTGTACAAGTGCTACGAGTATTTGGTGCTGTGACTAGTGCTGTACTAGTGCTACAAGTATTTAGTGCTGTGAATATTGCTGTGAACAGTGCCGTCAGCCCCGCCACTACCCCCTGTACCGCTTCGAAAATCATGTGTACCCTCACATTCAGTCCAGGCCTTAAGAAATCACCAACGCTACGATGGTGATGAATACAAAAATCAGAGCAACTTTGCCAGTGGGTGCAAATAATAACCAGAGCAACCAGATCGACCAACTAGATCAAAGTTCTCGAGATTTCAAGTGAGGGTCAAGTTACTGAGAATTTACCGAGATTTCATGTAACCAGATCGATTACCGGGAGCAAATCACAATCACTCACATCCTTCGTCTAATGCCCTGATAGAAGACATCACCATGAAAGCTCGTATTCTTGTTTGTTTTCGCTACTCACAAACTCAAGCACTCACGCACGAACGAGCGAGGCGAGTTCGTTCGTTCTGTTAGCTATAAATACCGTTATATTAGTACTTAGGGCTTGCCTGGTTAGGACAATCGGGGAGGTTGGTTTTAACTTAGTATAGGTTGGAGATAGCATTCCAGAGACTAGGACTCAAGTGATAGGGGAGGGGGGTATCTCGGGCTGCAACGGCAGTCATAGCTAGCGTAGGAATGTATAGTAATATACCCTAATATTAGCCATTAACCGTATACCGATAATACGTTCCACCAAAGGTGGTTATGGATTGACAAATGGAGGCCTCTATTAATGATACACTATTTTCATGGGATTGAGCTCGCAAAGAGATGTTTATTTTCAAGTTTATTCCTTAGTATTTTCCTAACTATACTAATTGTATGATTTGGGCTAAACCTACGAACGAGCGAAGCGAGTGAGTTAGATTGAGTGAGATTGAGTGAGATTGAGTGAGATTGAGTGAGTGAGTGAGATTGAGCGAGTGAGTGAGCTAAATTGAGTGAGTGAGCTAAATTGAGTGCGTGAGATTGAGTGAATGAGTGAGATTGAGTGAGTGAGATTGAGTGAGTGAGTAAGATTGAGTGAGAGAGTGAGATTGAGTGCGTGAGATTGAGTGAGTGAGTGAGGTAGATTGAATAAGTGAGTGAGTGAGGTAGATTGAGTAAGTGAGTGAGCTAAATTGAGTGCGTGAGATTGAGTGAATGAGCTAGATTGAGTGCGTGAGATTGAGTGAATGAGCTAGATTGAGTGCGTGAGATTGATTGAGCTCCCCCTTTCAAAGATCATAAACACTCCCAAAGGTCCTCCCCTTTGAAAAATCATAAACTTCATCCAAAGGTCCCCCCCTTTGAATATCGTAAACTCACGCAAAAAGTCCAAAGTCTACCCGAATGTGCCATGAATAGAAATTAGTATTGAAAGACATAGAAGTGGTAGATGTTATAGAAATCATAAAAGTCATAAGAATTCGCTACTCACTCTAATTTTAAAGATTTAGCACAGATATTAGCAAGGTATCACCAGAGGTATCAGCAAGGTATCACCATAGGTATCGGCAAGATCAGTAGTATGAATGGTTTGAATATACGTGTGTTGTAACGAACCCAAGCGATCGAACGAGCGAAGTGAGTTCGTTCGTTCGTTCGTTCGTTCGTTCGTTCGTTCGTTCGTTCGTTCGTTCGTTCGTTCGTTCGTTCGTTCGTTCGTTCGTTCGTTCGTTCGTTCGTTCGTCCGTTCGTTCGTTCGTTCGTTCGTTCGTTCGTTCGTTCGTCCGTTCGTTCGTTCGTTCGTTCGTTCGTTCGTTCGTTCGTTCGTTCGTTCGTTCGTTCGTTCGTTCGTTCGTTCGTTCGTTCGTTCGTTCGTTCGTTCGTTCGTTCGTCCGTTCGTTCGTCCGTTCGTTCGTTCGTTCGTTCGTTCGTTCGCTCGCTCGTTCGTTCGTGAGCAATGCCCCAACTAGCAATGCCCGCGCAATGCGAATGACAAACTAAGCAGCCAAGCGAGTGATTTCGTGATTTCGTGAGTACGTCTATTCGTGAATTATTGATACTCACGAACGAACGAACTCGCTTCGCTCAATAAACTCTGTGAATATACTCTGTAAATATACACAATTTGTATACTTTGTAAATATGTACTCAAAGTATCCTCAATTCATACTCAAATATATACTCCATACTCTGTATACTAAGAAGATTAAAGGAATTCTCCACTTACTCATAACATTTAGTAATTCATATAAATCACTTCCAAGTCATTAGAATTAACTACTCACTCGCTTTGCTCGTTCGCACAGTCTCGAAAACAACGTGACGTGTGTATGGTGTAAACTGAACACCAGCAAAAAACGTATAAACAGTTGAAACAGAAGGTGATTTACCTTAATATTCCACTTTTAATAACTTTCAAATCATTCACTCTATCTAAACTCATTTTCATACTCCAACCACACTGGCTTCCATACTGTATTCTGCTTGAGTGAGTAGTGTAGTGGGAGACCATATGCGAACCTCGTGCGATCGTTTGTTACGGTTGCATTTAATAAATGACACAACACAATCCTCAAGATGAACGATGATTTAAATCCAATCATTTTCAATATATCAAACAGTTGACTTTAAACTCCGTATTATATGTCATCAACTTATAATTCCCTTCATATAATACATCCATGTCAAGCTCCTAGATTATTCTATTCTTTATACGAGACTGCAAATTCTTTCTGGATGACCAAGAGATACTTTGTTTAACCATTTTCGATGTACTGATTGCCTCCTAGTTGTGCCTAATGTATCAAACCTCTAAAGATCCTTACCGCAATAATGTAGCAAACGAGTCTGGCTTTTTCATACATATAACTAATCACCTTTTGTAAAATGAATCCAAGGCCCAAACTTTCCTTGTGTATTCTAGCTGTGCTACCAAGTGAGTGCGTGAGTGAGTGAGTATTTGTATTAATATAATCATTTCTCACTTCATGTCCAGGTGAGTTTGACAAGCTACAAACGTTACATTGGCCACGGTGTAGACTTCTTGATAAAGCTCTTGAATAGTTGAATTGAATGATAAGAGCCTTGAAGTCTCTGGGTTAATTCATTATAAATCATAATCATATGGTGGCATTTGGTGGCATATGGTGGCACTCACTCACTCACTCACCCACTCACTCACTCACGCACTCACTCGTTCGCTAAGCTGCAAACGTTTCATTATATCCCTGCTATGTATTAACATTGCGTAGTTATTCCTTTGATTTGAATAAAATTCAATACTAACGTGGGTGTTCCAAAGCTCAACCAACAAAGCCCAGCGAGTGAGTTGGAAATATTTCTTGATATGAAGGGCATTTTGTAGCGCACACACGGTACACTTTTGGTCGGTATTTATTTGGTAGCGCTCATTTGGTAGCGCCCATATGGCTCCTCATGGTTACTCGTTTCGTACACTCCTTTGGTAGCGCTCATCCGTTAGCATCCAAAATTGTTTTGGTTCATACATTTACTTTTGGTGTAGATCCTGTCAAATGAATATTCATAACTTCAGCTTAATGGAACTAACGCACAAAATCACTCACTTACGTACTTAATAACTCACGCACTTACTCACTCTCTCGTTCGTTCATTCGCTCTTTGGTAATACTTAGTAGCACTCATGTTGGTTGCTCTGGCACATTGATTGTTAATTTCATTTTCAACACTTGGGCTAGAGAAGCAGTAGCCACCTAGGAGGGAGAGGCATACAGATGAATCAAGGCGTTGGCCATATCAACCTCGAGAAAAATCAAGAGTCCCAAAGGGTTTGACGAGTCCCAAATGGTTACGACATCTTTTCCTGGTCTTTGGAGCTGATTTGTAGTTGATTTGAATGAATATTTAGTAATTTGTGGAACTAACCTCCAAAGGAATAGACAGAATATCACCAGAGTCCTAAAACTCACTTTCAAACAAACGTTGGCTGAGTGAGATTTCGTGAGCTTTCAGTGTATGAGTAACCAGATGCTAACCTCATATCAAGCTGACATTATAAACGAGGTTGGATTGGTGATTACAGTTTTTGGAGGTTTGTAAAATACATTTAAGGTTTAATTGTATCATGTATATAATTGTATCTCAATAATTAGATGACTATATTGTTAAATTGATTATCTAATTGTAATATATTAGCGAGTGAGTGTATGAGTAAGAGTTGAGTGTTGCGTATTCAACTGGTACTACAATGCTCGTTGAACTGGTACTACAATGCTAAGGATGGGTCACTTTATGGATGCAAACTACGTGTAACCTTTTGGTGGCATTGAGATGTAATGGTGACTGTCAATTTGAAAACCAAGTACTGTTGGTTAACAATTTGGGGTAATGCACAATCATTTTGATAAGGTTTGCTATGTCACCTTACATTTCCGAACAAGGCGTTCGAAAGAGTGAGTGAGTGAGTGAGAGAACAAAGAACAAGGTGAGTGCGTGCGGTCAGTCACACTCATTCACTCCTACAGTCTATTAATTTGGCTATATGCGAAACTAAATATCCGACACAGCTATATCAAAGGATAAGAGAATCCACTTTTACACTGGCTGTTGCTCATTAAGCGTGATGACTATGCCATCACTATATCACCTAAGCCTTGGGAATGACGCAACAACGTGAATAGAAATATAGCCTAGCATTAACCGTTCACTTTCAATCACCTTGGTTGTACATTTGATAAATACAATCAACTTGAGAGTGAGAGAGAGTATGTGTGAGTTGGTGAATTTGGTTGTTTCCAGATAAAATAAATCATTAAGAAGGAGATGACTGGTTGTGGAGGGTGAATTACCCAATTCTGACAATTACTCAAGGCTGAAAATTACACAAGGCTGCGGCTTAGGCGAGTGCGTGAGTTCGTGAGTTCGTGAGTTCGTGAGTTCGTGATTATCGAACTCGTTAGATTCAAACAAAGTGTGTTCGTGTGTTCGTGATTAGCGAACTCGGTAGATTCAAACAAATTGTGTTCGAGTGTTCGTGTTTTCGTGATTAGCGAACTCGGTAGATTCAAACAAACTCGCTTCGCTCGTTTGAGAGTTCGCTCGTTTGATGACGGCTGATATGCTTTGTGAAATTGATCCGGTTTATGAGTGACAGGCTGATGACATCCTGTAGTGAATTGCCTACTCTACAAGCCCTATATTCTCTCAAACCGCCTTATAGTCAACAGGATGATGAAAATAACAAGTTAATCCTAATTTGAGCTTGACCCAGATCAGCTATCAGGTTGCATAGCCAGAAAACTCAGTACTAAATGTACTCATAATTATGGGGCATTTGCAATAGTTTTGTTCATAAGGAAATCACCAAACGATACCCAAACCTACGCTCCAACCTATGAAGCTTAACCGTATACCGTAGACAGTCGGCCTTTCTTTTGATTTTGCAGAACCCTACAGTAATGACCTTGGTGGCTCCGTATTCAGGTTAATCGATAAGCCACATGCGTCTCTTGCTTGTTATAACATGTTTACTATTCTACTTGCAATGATATGTAGCTCATAGTCCAATTGATATTTAGTGTCACTCAGGTGACGTACTCAGGTGATGTACTCAGGTGACGTACTCAGGTGTCGCACTGATCAGTCTCACCATCGATCTCCTACACTCGTTTTTCCAACCAATTGTCTCAGACAATCAGCATAATCCAACAGAGATTCCCAGTATAGTTTCTACATATGAAATATAATCAGCTGAATAACAAAATGTAATTCCTATAACAAGACAAGTGGACAGTAACAACAAACGTGTACAGCGACATGTGCCTACAACTTTGGAATACTAATCTTAAACCCCTTCATGTTTTGAGGCTCACCATTAAGCATCAATTCGTATTGCAGATTGATAATCTTGCTTCTGTCACCCTTGTAGAGCAATTCCGGTTCGTCTTTGTTGGATTCAGCACACGCTTCTTGGCGCAGATCCAAGAAGGAGATCATTGAGTCGATAACCAAGTCTGGCTGTTCAGCGTTGATCAAGTGGTCGCCATCCAAGTTTTCGAGGGTCAACAAGTGCTCTTCAACATTGTTGGAGATGAATTTGACCGAGTTCTCATGGTTCCAGTTTGCTTGTGCAGCAATAATCACCTTGAGGGGGATCGAGACACTGGACAAAGTGGTCATTAAGAAGGGAATGGAGATTTCCGAACTGTTGTAGCATACCAACTGGTTGTACTTGTTACATTTGGCATCAAAAGTTTCTTCACCATCCTTATTCTTTCTCACCACCAATTCGTCTTTGATAAAGTCCTTCAAGACTTCCGGGTGGAAACTCTTGAAGAAATGATATTTGGAGAAGAAGGTTTCGAATTCTTCGGCAGAGTCAAAGGAGTCCATGATCATCAGACTGATCTTCCCAAGACGTCTTCTGAATAATTGCAGACTCTCCTGAGACCCGTAAAGAACAGGCTCGATAGCAATTACGGAGTCATACATCAGCGATTCCAAGATCGAGGCCGTGATGGCGGAAAACCCTCCAAAGGAATGTCCCACGAGGATGTTCTTATTGTAGAAAGTAGGAATCAAGTCTCCCAGACTTTTTTGTTCCTCCTTAACTATGACATTCAAGTCACGAGCATTGTCTGGCCAGTACAATAACCAACCGAGCTTACCCTCGTTCTCAACAGCACTGTCCCCGTGACCGATGGAGTCGGGACAGATGACGGTATCTAAGAACCATTTGTTTTTGGTGTTTTGGGCATACAATTTCTTCACATGGTAGTTCCAAATATTTTTATTCATACCAGTTCCATGTGCAAATATCAAGTTGAAGCGGATGGCCCCGGCCTCAGGCTTGGCTGTGTTCTTGTACTTGTTGTAAACCACCTTGAGCTTGTCTGAAAGGAGGGCAGTACTGCCAAACACCCTGTGCTCACTAGCATTGATTATTTTCTTTTCCACCAGAAATGTCATTGGTTAATTGTTGCCATGGGTGACGGAATTCAATATATATACCTGGGGAAACCCATGCAGGATGATATGTCGACATGCAGGAGAACATTTTACTCCGAGGTTCAAAAGTTGGACCAGATGCAGGTTGAAATGAGGGGCATGCCATGGGCATATACAGTTACGTAGGGGCATGTAGAGGAATGGGGGGATATGAAGGATGATATGGAATGGTATAGTATGTCTATGAGCATATGTTGTGTGAGCTTACAATGTGAGAAATTGTACAAAGACATGAACAAGGCATGAACAAGGCATGAACAAGGCATGAACAAGGCTTTAACATACAATAGCAGTTGGTGTGATGTTTTCCGTGATGGAGAGTACACTTTTTTGGTTGTTCAATATGAAGACTCGTAACATTAAAGATATAACCAACTCATAGGTTCGATATATAATTCACTCACGAGCGAAAAGTCACTCACTCACTCACAAACTCGCTTCGCTCGTTTGTTCGCTCGGCTCGTTTGTTCGCTCTGCTCGTTTGTTCGCTCGTATGATTCCCATTCTCCGAACCATCCAACAAGTCCGGCAATGGCGTCTACAAGCCGCCTTGGCTCGCCACGCCGTCGGCTTTGTCCCAACCATGGGAGCTCTCCACGAGGGCCATTGCGCCTTGGTAAATCAATCCCTCCAAAACAACCAAAAAACCTTGGTTTCCATTTTCGTCAACCCTTCCCAATTCGCTCCCCATGAAGACTTGGACTCCTACCCCCGGGGCCTCCAAGACGACATCCAAACCTTAAATCACCACTTTCCCGGCAAAGTGGATGCCGTCTTTGTTCCCCAGGTTAAGGAAATGTACCCAGCAGGCATCACTTTGGAAGTGTCCAAGCAAAAAGGCACATTTGTCTCCGTTTTGGGGCTTTCCGAACAGTTGGAAGGTGTCACCAGACCTCATTTCTTCAGAGGTGTAGCCACCGTGGTGACTAAACTATTGAACATTGTCACCCCCACCAACCTTTACATGGGTCAGAAGGATGCTCAACAATGTGTGGTGGTGAAGAATTTGATTCGTGACTTGATTATTGATACAAAATTGCACATTGTTCCAACTTTTAGAGAGCCCAATGGCTTGGCCATGTCTCTGAGAAACGCCTACTTGTCAAGCAAGACTCGTAGTGATGCCGCAATCATCAACCAGTCTCTTTTGAAGGCCTCGGAACTTTACCAGCGTTCACCAAAGACTTTTCTGCACGAAATCATATCGGTCATTAGCCTGGTTATTTCCCAGGACCCACAATTCCAGATTGAGTATATTGCCGTGAGTGATCGCGACACGTTGGCGGACTTGGAATACATTGAGCGTGGCGTTGGAGGAATAATCTCGCTTGCGGTCAGAACAAAGAGGGAGGATGGAGGAGATTGTCGGTTAATAGATAACATAATACTTGAGTGATAAGGTCACGATTGATAACATAACATAAGAGTAATTTGTTGTTCATATCTTGATGTTTTGATCATATGTTGATGCTTGAACCCTAATGAGGCCCATGTATATATTCTCATATAGTGTTAATGAGTATTGAAATAGATGTTATAATCATCCAAACTAGCAAAGGCATAATCAAATAGTGTTGAAATCATAGAAATTCTATGATCAAAGGGTAGTCTTCATCATCAATACCAAGATGACCGAATGGAAAGAAGAGGAGAATGTGGAAATTGTATCAGGTTTTGCCAAGTGCTTCTCATTCATAGAGCCTTGGAAGACGAGTTGGCTACAAATAGAGATATCTCAAATACAAGAGGTACTACATTCAAGTTTTCTCATGGATTGCCAACTTGTTGGACAGACTAATCATCATACACACCAGCCTACAATCAGGACGAAATCAGAACAATCTTGTCGGAGACAAGCTCACACTCACACTCGCACTCACACTCACACTCGCACTCACACTCGCACTCACACTCACACTCACACTCACACTCACACTCACACTCACACTCACACTCACACTCACACTCACACTCACACTTACACTCACACTCACACTCGCACTTACACTCGCACTTACACTCACATTCACACTCGCACTTACACTCACATTCACACTCGCACTTACACTCGCACTTACACTCACATTCACACTCGCACTCACATTCACACTCACACTCACTCACTTCGCTCGATCGTGGCCTGAATTCAAGTCTCCCAGAAGATTGCCTTGAAGAGAAGAAGCACCACCAGCGACTTGCCTTACATAAAGAGGGCTTTTATGTAGTTTTCTGGATAGATCTATACAGTACTTGGAGGAGAACTCCAGTTAGTTTATTGAAAACAAAAGTCAAGTGGTGATTGGTGGTGGTGACAAGGACCAGATGGAGATTGAGGAAGGAATGTATAAAAATGTAGAGAATGAACTGTTGAAGTAATTCGAGTGTAGTGAGTGAGTGAGTGAGTGAGTGAGTGAGTGAGTGAGTGTGATCAAACAGTGAGTGAGTGAGTGAGTGAACGAGCGAACAAATGAGTGAATGAGCTGAATGACTGACTAGCTAACTGACTGACTGAGTAAGTTTGTATGAGCAAGCGAGTTAACTCCAGATTGGCTGAACTCATATATCGTTGCCTTGTAATCCATAATTCCTATTGAATTATTTCTATTAACATCTAAATTTAATGCTTTTCGCAGCCAGAATACACTATCAATTTTTGCTTAGTATTAAACTGCTGCTTACCACCAACAATCACCACCTAAGTGACTATCAACAATAACCACCAACAATAACCACCAACAATAACCACCAACAATAACCACCAGCAACAAACTCTGTTTGTTCTCACCCATTCACTTTGTTTATGCTCGGTATGCTTGTCACTAAAACATTAACACGCTCTTTACCCTCGAAATGCTCGTTATGGTGGAACTAGCTATGACAAACTCGCTCTCATAAACTCGCTCTTACAAACTCGCTACGCTCGTTAGTCATTATCATAGTTAGAGGGTAGCGAATTCACACAAACTTGTTAAGATCACCTTTGTTTTTGATCCAAATAACTCCGGGTATAACCTCCATGTTAAGATTAGTCTCGTTCATACGGAGCTGAACGAGCGAAGCGAGTTTGTGAGTGAGTTCAATTGTTGCGGTACGGGTATTTAAAGGTAATTTCCCCTTAAATTTATATCTGGTACTGGTTACACGACTTTACCCCAGGGTATGCATTTGGCAAGAGCGAATTCAACGAACGAACGAGCAACGAACGAACGAAGTGAGTGAGTGAGTAGCGAAAACGAACAAACTAACGAGGTGAGTGAGTGAGTAGCGAAAACGAACAAACTAACGAGGTGAGTGAGTGAGTAGCTAAAGGAGTAGCGAAACGAGTGAATGAGTAGCCAAATGAGTGAATAGCAATAGTAGCGAAATGATAAGTAGCGTAGGAGTGAGTACCAAATTTGATAGTGGTTTTAGATCAAACAACAGACCATATATTACCAATGGTGTGTTTGGCAGAGATTAACTTAATGTCTGATACAAGCTTAGAACTTGAATGTTTATTGGTCGAATTAGACCTCTTTATATAGCTACTATGTATGGTTGACACCTTATATGTAGTTGTTTCAAAGAGGTAATTTGCGTACCTCGTCCATGGACGTACGTACTTTGTCTAATAACCTAGTTGACGTACGTACTTCGTCTGATAACCCAGTTTTTGTGGTCAGAGTCGTCCTGCACGTATGTGTAGTTTCGACTGGTGAGCATTGTATGCTTCATCCTAACAAATGGCTATGAAATTCATATATCTATGATTGAACCCTAAATGCTATGATTTCACTACGATCCAAACATATTGTCTATGATGTGCGAGTGAAATTGACTAGACCAAATTGTGTACGAACCGAGGGATATTGCTAATGCATCCAGAGAACTGATTGAGGCTGATTTGATTGTTTGATTCCCAAATGAATTTATGGTGATTTTCAAAGAAACAGTTTCAAAGTCACAACCAATCAATCTCTAAAAGGCAAACTCCTTAATTTCGCTCACTTTGTTCATTTGGTTCACTTGGTTCAAGAATCGTTTCAGTCGTTCCTCACCTTTAAATCATAAGAATTTGGAACATAAATTAGAAGAATTGAGTATATTCGCAACTCCCAAATGTGTCGCTTCACATGTGTAAATGTACCACAAACTATCAAGCTGAACATTGGCAAGGTCTTTGCTCGTTTGTTCCACTCCCTCACTCACGAACTCCCTCACTCAACTGTTCGCACTCACTCACTCACTCAATTGTTCGCATGTTGGGAATGGCGCATAATTATAAAGTGGTGAGGTGGTTTAGAAAAGCGATTACGAGTGAAGCGATTACGAGTGAAGTGATTACGAGAAAAGCGATTACAAACTGGCTTCTCTTGATAGTTTATGTTACACTAAGGGTAGCAACTACAAGCTCGCTTCGCTCCCTGTGTATATGTTGCTTCAGTGAGATTTTGATATATCTCTAAAATACATTAGATGAAATGTATACGTACTTTATTATATAAAAGCATTCCTATCAAACAAGTCAAGTCGGTCAACTCGATTTGCTCAACTCGCTCAACTCGCACTCGCTCAACTCGCTCAACTCGCACTCACTCAACTCGCTTCGCTCGTTCGTTCGCTGTTTGTTCGATCGATTGGCTGCGAATTGATGCATACTGTACAATAAATTGGTTGTAACATGACTGCACCTCAAAACAATACACATTTATCAAAGTGGAGCTATGAAGGTGACATCAAAGGTGAAGTGTCATGAAAGTTAAACATTTCCTGTAAAGTTATTTCTCAAGAGAGCCAAAGCTCAATGGAGCAGTATCCATAGTGGCTGTCATTGAATATCATGACATTGTATGTAGGTGATAACAAATTACAATAGTACATATCAAAAACCATCTCAAATCCAATCAATCATATTCAACAATCGCAAATGGCATCGCCTAAAGTTAAGACTATCCAAATGATGGAGCAAACCAACGAGCAAACTCGTCAAGGAAAAGTCAAGCAGTTATGCGTGAATGGTAAACTTTTTCATTCACTCATTCATGTAACGAACGACCGAAGCGTGAGTTCGTTCGTTCGTGAGGTTAGTTCCATTATTGCGGTACGGGTCTTTAGAGGTTAGAACAATCTAAATGTTCCTTAGAGTTGCGGAGGGTACCAATATAATTGAAAGGATTTATACTATAAACATCCACTTGAGATGAAAACAAGAAGTTGAACAGTATACGGGGGACCTTGAGAAAGGACCCTTTTAAATGTATGCTACGCAGATGCAAGGTATTTCACGTATCCAAGACCAGAAAATGAGCGGAGTGAATTGATATAGAAATTAGCTAATTAAATTGTATTGATATGAGGTAAGATATGACTGAGGCGAGATATGGAAACGAGCGAATAAAACAGACAATTGAGATATAAGCGAAACGAATAAAACACTACCGGTGAATTGTAGAGATGAGTGAATACGGCATACTCACAAGCAAATAAAACAATATATAGCGAACGAAGCGATTTACCAGCAAATGAGAGAGCGAGTGAAGCGGCTTATCGAACAAGCGAAAGAAGCAAGTGAATGAGTAGCAAGAGAGTAAGTGGCAAGAGAGTAAGTTGCGAAGCGAGTGAGTGAGTGAGTAGTGAATTTGATGTGATTCTCACGAACGAACGAATGAACTCATTATCGCTACTCATGAACTCACGAATAAATGAATGAACGCACTAATTCACTCACTCACGAACTCACTTCGCTCGTTCATTATTCTCTATATCATCTCATAATATCCCATCTCTCATTTTACAAAAACCCTTTGCAATTCTCTTCTTTTGTTTCATTTACCAAGCATCAACACTATATACCTTATATAAAACTGTGATGGATGTAGATTGTAATACGATATTATTTGGGTGTGAACCAAACCGAGAGTGAATATATGGATAAAAGTGTGAAATTGTAAAGTTTTACAGAAAATGTTAAGAACAAATTGATACATTGCATCAGCTGTGGTAAGACACACTCAGATCACTTAGAGCACTCAGATCATTCAGATCACTTAGAGCACTGAGATCATTCAGATCACTTAGAGCACTCAGATCATTCAGATCACTCAGATCACTCAGATCATTCAGCTCATTCAGCTCACTCAGATCACTCAGCTCACTCAGATCACTCAGCTCACTCAGATCATTCAGCTCACTCAGATCATTCAGATCACTCGCTTCGCTCACTCAAATCATTCAGCTCACTCAGCTCTTTTTTTTTCGGTAAAGGTTAATTTATACTGTAAAGTTTCGGTCTATTACTTTGAGGTTTATCACCTTCTTTGCTGAATTCTCCTCTTCTCTTCACTTGAACTGATGATACGCCTCATCCTTTGTCACCAATTGCTTAGTTTGATGTGGGTTTATTGTAAACCAAAAGTACTCAACACTACTCTAAATTCATATGCTACGCTTAATAAAATTCACAAACTATGCTAATGATGATAAATTCACATACTATACTAAATAATTCATATACCCCATTATTAATTCATAGCACCACCATTCACCATTTTATTGAGGGTCTTTGAAGCTCAACGAACGAACGAACGAGCGAACGAACGAGCGAACGAACGAACGAACGAATGAACGAACGGACGAATGAACGAACGGACGAATGAACGAGCGAACGAACGGACGGACGGACGAACGAGCGAACGAGCGAACGGACGGACGAACGAGCGAACGAGCGAACGGACGGACGAACGAGCGAACGAGCGAACGGACGGACGGACGAACGAGCGAACAAACGAACGGACGAACGAGCTAACAAACGAACGGACGAATAAACGAACAAACGAACGTACGGACGAACGAGCGAACGAGATAACTTGCTCACTCACTCACTCACTCACTCACTCACTCACTCACTCGCTTCGCTCGTTCGTGAGTTCGTGAGTGAGTTCGCTCGCTCAAAATGCCCTTCTCCTGAAACTCCCCCCCAAAACTTTCCTCTCCTTCCTAACCCCCTCCTTCACCTCGTTAAACCTCACCCTATCCCTCTCAATCCTCTTCCCAAACTCCTCTTTCGAGACATACTTCTTAAACCCCGGAACAACCTTCATAACATCATAAAACACATACCCATACTCAAGCAACCATAACGGTTCCACGGTAGTAACACAGCTCATGTACTCTCGGTTGGTGTAAATCAACTCGTGGTATACCACATAATTGGACTCGAGGTTGGTTCCATTCAATACGCTTGTCGGATGTAGATACATTTTCATGTACGGATGTCTCAAGTTGTAAAACTCCGAAACTCCGTACAAATTCACCTTATCGAGTTTGGCAGCTTGCTGGTAAAAAGATGCCGCTAAGCACCGCTTAAAGTTTGTGTCATTGGAAGACCTAAGCGGTAAGTTGGAAGCCTTGGCAATATCAACAAGTTGGTCTCTAACGTCCTTGGCACGTAGTAATGATTTGAGTTGAAGAAAATTTTTGGAGCACCAATGATTGATTTTGGAATAGTTGTTATTGAATTTTTTCAAGTTTATAAGCCATTGATTGTAAACGTTAACCAATGTCAAATGATCCAGTTCACTAACTACAAACTTTTCTCTTGCCATATCAGCTTCTGCCGCACGTTCACGAGGTCTCAAGTAGATTGAAGGTACGCAAAGAATTGAAACCAAGGTTAAGATATCATTAGAGCATTGGAAATCATCTTTACATGATAAGATAATCAATTTCCCAAGTGAAGGATCCATTGGGAACTTGATGATATCATTACCTAAACTCGTTAAGTCACCGAAATTATCAAGTGCATTAATCAGCCAAAGGTCATATAAGGAAAAATTCAATAAATCCAATGGTGGAGAATCCAAAAAGTCAAAATGTGTCAAGTTCTTAACACCGATTGATTTAAGTAGAAGAATGGTGTTGGCCAAGTTACTCCTTTGAATTTCGGGTATTGGTTGTAAATTCAATTCTTCCGTTGCTCTTTCTGTGTAAAGTCTATACGCCACACCTGCAGATGTTCTACCTGCTCTACCACTTCTTTGTTGAGCGTTTGCCATAGAAATAGGCACCACTTGTAATGCATCCATTCCTAATTTTGCATTATACACCTTTACTTTCACCAAGCCGGAATCAACCACGTATTTAATTCCGTCAACAGTTAAAGAAGTCTCTGCGATGTTGGTTGCCACAATGACTTTACGACTTCCATTTTCCGATTTTCGGAATATTCGTTTTTGAAGGTCCGGTGGTAAGGATGAATATATCGGGTAAATTTCAATCAATGGAGGATCATCCAAAACGCTTAATTTCTCCTTTAAAACTTCACATGTGATTTCGATATCTTCTTGACCAGTCATGAACACCAATATATCGCCTTCCCCTTGGGTCAAATGAATGGTCAAAACTTGTTTCACCGCAGACTCCACATAATCATTACATCCATGCTTGCTATACATCACATCCACAGGGAAAGTTCTACCCGGGATTGTGAATTGAGGAGCGTCGCCAAAAAACTTGACAAATCGACCCGAGTTCATGGTGGCACTGGTGACAATCAATTTCAAATCCCTTCTATTACGTAAAAGCTTTTTGAAAAGGCCAAGCAAAATGTCCGTATTTAAGGATCTCTCATGAGCTTCGTCCATTATAACACATGAGTATCGGCTTAAATGAGGGTCCGTTAACATTTCTCTCAAAAGAATACCTTCGGTCATATACTTTATAATGGTATTCTTACTTGTACAATCGTCAAATCTCACAGAGTATCCCACCTGTTGTCCGAGACTCACCCCCATCTCTTCGCTGACTCTTTTTGCGACCGACATGGCCGCCACCCTCCTCGGCTGCGTGCATGCAATCATCCCATTTGCCATTCCCGATTCCAACAAGAACTGAGTCAACTGTGTAGTTTTACCTGACCCAGTCTCCCCAATGATGATGCACGTTTGGTTTTCCCGGACTATGCCGAGTAGCTTGTCTCGTACTGCAAAAGCAGGTAGGCTTTTTCTTTGAGAATCGATCACCTTTGGGTCTATTTTTTCGGTATTCTTGGAAACGTCTGTACTTTGTTGTTCTGGTATAGGATTATCATTTTCATGACCTATACGAGCTCGAGATCGTTTGGTACGCTCCTCCAAGGCTCGTTTCTCTTGCACCATCACACTACCTCGCTTGGCTGACAAGGCTAATTCCGAGTTGGGGTCCTTCACCGGGTTCACCGTGGGAGTGATTCGGGACTTGGAATCAAATTGAAGCTGGAGATGATGCTTGGATTTGTCAAGAAATGGCGGTATGAACCAATGGCATGATAGGTTGATATTTTGGGAAGTTTCCGGGTTTTGGTGATTATGTGTATGGTATTGTGTATGGTGATTTTGATTATGATCATCTGTGTAATCTTGTTGGTTATTCTTATCACCTTCATTACGATCATTTGTATAAGCTTTTTGGTTATTCTTATCACCCTCATTATGATCATTTGTATAAGCTTTTTGATCATTTGTATCACCTTTATTATCTATACTCTTTTTTGGTAATCCCATGGTTGAGCTTTTTGAGTTTTGAATCGTTTGGGAGGTTCCCAAACCTCCTTCACCTTCAAAATCTCCCTTGATTCTCTTTGCACTCTCCTTGGAAATCCTCTTAAACATCACCCTCTTGGTACTCCGAGGCTTATCCACAGCCAAGTCATCGTCAAAGTTGAGTTGGATCTTTGGTTTGGAGACTCGAAACATGTCATAAACCTCCCGTGTATTTTGATCCTTGATGCCAATTGCATTCAAGTACCGTGCAAACGTCTCAAAGTCTGTGCTTTTATGGTACATGTCTTTTAGTGACTTGACCATGTTTTCGTTGATTGTCTTGTTTAGTAAACGGCTGAGCGTTTCGGTAATCTGATTGGTGCCCACATGATTCAGTCCTTCATGTGTTTGATTGATCATACGAAAGAGCGAGCGTACTCACGAGCGAAGCGAGTGAGTGCGTGAGTGAGTGCGTGAGTGCGTGAGTGCGTGAGTGAGTGAGTGAGTGAGTGAGTGAGTGAGTGAGTGAGTGAGTGAGTGAGTGGAAGCGAGTGGGTTCGTTAGTTCGTTAGTTCGTTAGTTCGTTAGTTCGTTAAATCGTTAGTTCGTTAGTTCGTTAGTTCGTTAGTTCCTTAGTTCCTTAGTTCCTTAGTTCCTTAGTTCGTTAGCTCGTTAGCTCGTTAGTTCGTCAGTTCGTTCGTGTGAGTGAGTGCATGAGAGATTGAGAGAGTACACCACCTCTTCGCTCGTTCGTTTGCTCGTGAGTGGAACACACCTTTACACACCCGTACACCAAATACAGGCAATGCCTGTGAATACAGCACTGAGCGAAAGAGGAATAAGTTCATTCGTCGTTCATTCATTCGTGAGATGACCAGTAGCAACTCAAGCATCACCATCAAATCATCCATTACCTTTGAATCTGCAAATCTCACACCGTTATGCAATACAAACTTCGCAACCTTACAACACAAGCTTCCATTAGAGTGAGTAGTGTAGTGGGAGACTGCAATGACTTTTGCAACATCCTAAAATCAACTAGATTATATAAGATAACTGGTTCACTTGTAAAGTTACACTAGTCGTAGTGCTAGTCATAGTGATAGTAATATTCATAGCAATTTGTATAGTGATAGTAATATCAGCACTATGAGTGCTTTGTGAATATTGCGACAAAAGTGCTGTGAAGCAGTACTATGAGTGCTTTGTAAGTATTGCGACAAATAGTGATGCGAACACTGATTCGTGTGCATAGGACCGAAGCGACTTGTCATGTTGTTTAAACTTCTGCGTAGAGCACATGAGCGAAGCGACTTGTTATGGTGTATAAACTTCTGCAAAGAGCATAGGAGCGAAGCGACTTGTCATGGTGTATAAACTTCTGCAAAGCAGCATAGGAGCGTACTCACGAACGTACAAACAAACTCGCACTCACGAATGTCCCTCACTCACTTTGTTCGTTCACACACAATCGCACGCACTTGCACTCGCACTCACTCGTATTGTTCGTTCTCAATTTGTATAGTAATATTCATAGCAACACTATTTGTATAGTTTACAGTCGCACCCACTCACACGCGCTCGTTGACAGGTTGAGAGAAGCGACAATGAAAGTAACAATGAAAATTTGACAAGCTAAACCATTTTGATCATAGGGGTGATTACATAATTGGCACTTTCAAAGTCTGACAATTTGCAACCAATGTGCAAGATATTTGTGGGACGAACAAAGCTTTGCATGTGGGCGAAATGCCGGATTTCCAATAAGCCTATGCATAAGATGTACGTGTACTAGCTTTTCCTTATGCTGTCCCTTTGCTGTCCTTATGCTGTCTCTATGCTTTATGCTGTCCCTATGCTTTCTTGCTTGTCTAATCCATTACAGTGTTTCTACAATTTCTTTGGAAATTCATCACATCTTTACGAAAATATACGAAATGTAGTGTCGAGTAATTTACAAGAACAGTTCAATTCAGCAATGATTAGTTGCCCGCATTGACGTTAGATATGAAATTTGGGATGGTGATCTCGAGTTCGTTAGTTGCGAAAATCTTTAATTTGTTCAATTATTGTACTGCAAACACGAGCGAAGGGAGTGACTTTTATAAAACGAGCGAACCTATGAGTTAGTTATGTCTATCGATTTACGAGCAAAGAAGTGGACTCTTGGTTGGTCACTATTGACTAAATTCATACCAAATGTTATTGTATGCCCATCAAGTCTTGTTCATGTCTTTGTACAGTGAGCCCAGAAATACACACATGCTCATAGATGATGCCATTAACTTGTTTGTACCAGATGGCCAAGTTAAATGCTAGGTGGAAAGGTTATTGGCAAACGAGCGAAGCGAGTTTGTGAGAGAATTATGAGAGCTTGTTTAGAACTCAACATGATATATGAATGACATCATGTAGATTTTATTAATATAAGCATTGTTATACTTTTTCCTTTTGCTTTCTATAACATTCTCTAATGATTTTGACTTTTTCTCCAAGTCTCTATCACAAATGAGCGAAGCGAGTTTGTTCTCAATCACTCAATCACTCACTCACTCACTCAACTCACTCAACTCACTCAACTCACTCTACTCGCTGAAAATATTAAGAAACTCATAGTAATAGATCAAGGAATTTAACTTGTCAAGCCCTTCGCATATTATAAAACAAAAGATATTGATGGTAATTGGTAATTGGTGATTGACGTTGGTATGGAGAGATATGGAGAGTGTGTGAGAGTAGCGATTTCACTGCGAAAATGAGTGAGTGAGAGAACAAACTCGCTTCGCTCGTTTGTTCCAAGTTGATAGTTTTGACTCCAAAGCAAATGCATTAGCTAATGTACAATGAGCTAATCTAGACTCATCAATGTATTCAAAGTTTGGATTAGAGATACTCCAATGATTTTTAACAATCATAATTCTCAATTTTCTACGTTGCTTAAAAGCAACTTCTTCAACTATATGCTAGCTTCGCTCTTCACGCAGCTTCGCAGCAATTTCTTGAACCATATACTCGCTTCGCAGTAATTTCTTGAACCATATACTTGCTTCGCAACAATTTCTTGAACCATATGCTCGCTTCGCTCGTTACGCTGCTTCGCAGCAACTTCTTGCACTATGCTTTGGATGAGTCTGAGATCATGAAGGCTTTGAAACTTTACAGAGTTTTGGGGGTTTCACGAAAGTAGATAGATTGGATCATGAGTATACTATGTTGGATCATGAGTATAAGATGTCGGATCATGAGTATACGATGTTGGAGATGTTCATAAGTATAAGATGTCTGTTCATGAGTATAAGATCTCGGATCAGATGTTCATGAGTATAAGATGTCGGATCATATATTCATGAGTATAGATTGCTCAATTTCATACAAACTAAGCAATAGTAGAGTCCCAGCAAACAGACATCACAAAATAGATTTGCAATACTAATATCTTACTACAAAATCATTTACGTATCAATCTCACACTACACCAGTGACTGGTTCTCAAACTCACTCACTCACGTGCGCCAAAGTATGCAGAAGATACTGTTGGATATAGAATTATGTGCAGGAACATTTCCCATAGTATACCATTGGTGTTGCTGTGTTTCGAACAACATTACCTCGATTGCTCGTTATTATAAGATTTTTACAGGTTATCTTCAATTAAAATGTCTCTAAAACTATTGCCCAGGTCGGAGCGGACACCAACATGATGGGCAGATTCTATTGACGGAGCCAATGTAGAATCACAAATAATGAAGAATGCAATTGGTTAATCTGTTGAAGATTTGAGACATAGCTCTGACACATAGTGATAGAGACATACTCATACTCATACTCACAATCTCATACTCACATACTAACACTCACATACTCATACTCGCATACTCATACTCACACTCACAATCTCACACTCACTTGATAAAATCGCTACTCACTCACTCGCTTTGCTCGTTCATTCGGCATCTGCAGGTCAATAGTGACGGAACCGGAACTTCAAAATTAAACCTGATAAGCTTCTGGATGATTTTACTAGTGTTACAGCTTGCGTGGTATTGCTAAGATACGTGCATACCTAACCACTTGGAGTTTCATTTCATGTCATTCCAAAATATCCCAACTGTCTGATCAAATAAATAAGAAGCAACATACTGTATAGCTGCTGAAGGATAATATTCGATTAAAGGTTCTACGAACAAATGAGCGAACAAATGAGCGAACAAATGAGCGAAGCGAATTTGTGAGTGAGTTTGTGAGTGAGTTTGTGAGTGAGTGACTGACTTCTCTAACTGACCAACCAGATAAAAGAAGATAATGAAGATTGTAAGGAATTTGAAATCATAGACATCATAGACATCATAGACATCATAGACATCATAGACATCATAGACATCATCGAGATCTTACACATCACATTCATCTCATATCAAAAAGTATCCAACTCATTAACTCTTCCGCATTCACTACGTCTCTTCACAACCTTCATAAGACTCCTGCACACACTACGTTTTGCAACCTGTTGGATGATAAAAGGATAGATAATAATACACAGCTAACTCAGTAGGTACGCTAGCTATTGCTGGATGTAGCGGCCCGGGTCTTTAAACGTTTGTTCTTATTGTAATTTTTAAGAATAACCCCAATCGAGACGAGTGATACAATTCCAAATGAAGACAGAACGAGCGAACGAGCGAAGCGAGTGCGTGAGAGAGTGAGAGTGAGAGTGAGTGAGTGCGTGAGTGAGTTCGAGTTCGAGTTCGAGTTCGTGAGTGAGTTCGTGCGTGAGTCGTTAGTTCGTTAGTTCGTTAGTTCGTTCGTGAGTTACACACATTTTTGAGGTACGCTCTTTAAAGGTTAGTTATTCCAACTTCAATACCATCAGGATATTCCCTGATACCAAAATGTATGCTACATACCTATTGTGACATACCCATTGAAACGTATAGTAACACACCCATTGAAACACATTACAACTACATTTACGTGATATATAAACGATAATATTCATTAACTTCCATTTCATCATACACCTTCTTTCTGTACATTTCCGAGATCCAACCGCTGTGAAGGGAGAAAAATCGCATGAATCGGTTGGAAAACAACATCAAGAGATACTTTCGGCATCATGTTCTCTTTAACATCCGCTTGTCACCAGTTCCCACCTCTGCCCAAGAGGTTACCCACCTCTATCAAAGCTTCAAGAGGCTAGGCAATATGGAATCCTTTGTGCTACCTTTGGATCCAACCGGGGACTCCACATACGACTCCACCCTAAGAGTATTGTATAACCCCTCAAGCGACAGCACTTTACAGAGCCCCAAATACAGCGAATCAGACTGGCAATCCAGGCAATCACAATTGATAGAATCCATACAAAGCTTGGTGGCTATTCCAAGGTTCTCATACATTCAGCACGATACAAAATTCATGCTGGGCCATACAGAAGTGATTTTCAAACACCGACTACAAATGGACGCTTTGCGCTACGTGGACAAATACTCCATCAACACAGCTACCGTGAATGACCCCTTCTTTAGGTTAACCGTACAGGACGCACATAACAGCGACCCGGAGGTCCGGGAAACCATTCGTAAGAGCTTACGTTTTAACTTTCAAAAGTTTCACAAGTTTAGTCTGATTACCAGTTTGATTGGCTTGGGTAGTGTTGGAATGCTGCGAAGCAAGTGAAGATGAATATGGTGCTCTGTATAGATATTCTGTTACAGATACCATTTCTGTTACGTCACTACAGATACCATTTCTGTTACGTCAATACAGATACCATTTCTGCTTCACCACTAAGGATAAAGTTTCTGTATCACTACAAATAACGTTTCCATATCACTACAGATAACGTTTCCATATCACTACAGATAACGTTTCTACTTCGCCACCACTCACCACACCCCATTGGAACAAACCTCCCGCCTCGGTTCAAATGAGAAATAATTTCCAATCGAGTCAAAGTTTGAATTTGACGAGAAAGTTAAATTCGAGCAGAATTCGAATAAAGTTAAGCCATGAGCTGGGGGTGTGATTATGAGAATAGTGCACCCTGCTTCTTGGCGCTAGCTTAATTATGGGGTTTAATGACAAGGTGAAAATCTTTCACAGGCATTGCTTATACGTGTACCATGTGTGTGCCTTTGCTTATACTTTTTGTGTGCACGATATCCTTCAACGTGTTGAGAAGCCTAAAAGTGTGCATGTGCATGCACAAACACACTGGTCGTTGCTCATCAAATGAACATGTAACCGTACATAACCTAATATATAACCACAAAATATTTACACGTAAGAGCAATTGATGGAATGAGTGATTGCATTCGCAAACCTCACAGGGCTATGCCTAGTGAACTTCCAAGGTGTTTATTTTCAGCATAAGAACCTGGTTAGCTCAATCGGTAGAGCATTTGACTCTTATGTGGACATCAAAAGGTTACGGGTTCGATCCCCGTATCGGGTTTGTTTTTTGAGAACGAACGAAGCGAGTGAGTGAAGATGGGTATACCACTCTTTTCTAAAGGTCTAATGTCGTTAAACATGTACATTGAATAACTACCACATGTGGCCACTATATAAGAACCAGCATCATCTGGAAAAAGCAGTAAAGTTATGAACGAGCGAAGCGAGTGAGTGAGTGTAATCTTTATATACGAACCATCGCTCGTGAAATCTTTATATACCTCTGAAGACCCGTACAGCAACTCGCTCACTCGCTTCGCTTTAAATGAAACATGAAATTTACTACGCTATAATAGCGTTCAGCTGAATGAGGGTTTGCAAATTACAACCACCTCATTAAGTTGTTTTGTTATGTCCCATACCACTGAGTTCAATGTGATGAAATCAAATCAATACGAGTTATAAAGTTGGTATTGAATTCGTGGAATTAGTGTTGACTAAATGAAAATGGTTTTACAATCATATCAATTAGGATTAATAGAAATTAGTGTCTTACTACACAAGCTACGTATGGGACGAACGAGCGAAGCGAGTTTGTCAGTGAGTGAGTGAGTGGATGAATGAATGAATGAATGAGTGAGTGAATGAATGAGTGAGTCAGTGCGTGAGTGAGTGCGTGAAAGAGTAGTGATTCTAACTGATTGAGTAGTGAATTCTGACTGATTGAGAGGCGAATCCCGAGTAATCGAGTAGCGAATATTGTAAGTGTAAATGAGAAGATATTCGTAGTATGAATGTATAGATATTTGCAATTGTAGGGTATTAACGGATCTGACTCACTCACTCCCTCACTCACTCACTCACTCACTCACTCACTCACTCACTCACTCGCATTCAAGGCAAAGGCAGGGACCTTTAGAAAAAATCACCAGACAAAGGAAGCGAGTGAGTGAGTAGCGAAAATGAGCTCACTCACTCACTTACGCAATCGCTTCCTTCTCACTCACTCGCTTCGCTCGTTTGGCTGATTGAGAATAAGTCAAAGAAATAATTTCACGTCTGTAACGACTCGAATCAAACAGTATCAGCAATAGATAATTATAGCCATAGAATGAGGAACCAAAGTCTTTGCTGCTGCAAACATTTTTATGTGTTTAACTATCAGAATCAACCTGGAAATCTCATTTGGGCGGGGCTTCCAAAGAATCAACTTGGGAATATTAACGAGCGAGCAAAGTGAGTGAGTGAGTGCGTGAGTGAGTGAGTGAGTGAGTGAGCGAGTGAGTGAGTGAGTGAGTGCGTGCGTGAGTGCGTGAGTGAGTTCGTGAGTGAGTTCGTGAGTTCGTGAGTGAGTGAGTGAGTGAGTGCGTGCGTGAGTGCGTGCGTGAGTAAGTGAGTGTTGGTGAATGAGTTCGTTCATTCGTTCATTCGTTCATTCGTTCATTCGTTCATTCGTTCATTCGTTCGTTCGTTCGTGAGTATAGATTTTTTTCATCAACTCCCATCTATCATTTTACATACAAACCATCATGATTAATCTTGTCTCTATTAATTTGATAAAGAATACGTATAGTTCTAGAACAATTACTGCTAAAAATTAAGCTGCGGTACCACGCACACACTACGCATATGTTGAACTTCTTTCACGCTTCGCCACAACCAGCATGTCCTTCTCCAAGACATCATTCAAGAAGTTCAAGCCAATTTGTTGCTTGAGCAAAACCTTGGACAACTTGTTGATGATTTCGTTTGAATTCTCTTGGTCATCCTTATTCTCCTCCAACAACCCGCTAATCAGGTTGTCGAATTGGTAGTTCAAGTCGTCCGCACGCTCTTTCAAAATGGCCAAACGCGCAAATGCGTCATTCAATTTGCCAACCGGGTTGTTTGGGTCCGTCAATTTCTTGTTCAACAATTCAAACTGTCTGGAAATCTCCTCTTCTTCTGGTAAAAGGGGGTACCCTTTCAATTTGAGGATCGCCAACACGGTGGCCAAACGAAGCAATCTACGTGACAATTGGGTGTGTTTGGCCTTTGCTTTGAGGATTCTGGTTGTGTTATCCAAGTCATGCTTGGCCGATAATCCTTCAACTTTGGAGTTGATCTCTCTAAGTAATACTCGCGATTTGGCAACATGGTCCAATTGAGTCTCGATACGTTGGGCAACTTCGGAGAAGGAGGTGATTTTGATTGGATAGGAAAGTGCCAGGGGTCTTTGATTCATAGCCGTATCCCAATCTTCCGGTGTCTCGTTGCTTGGTCGTTGTTGTTGGAGCAATACGTTGATTTCGGCCTCGGAGAACTTGTTGTAAAAGTGAGTTTTCAAGAGACATTTAGGGGAGTTTGGATCCCATTGTTCTTTAATTTTTACTAGTTGGTCATTGATTGCTGGGGTGTATGTGCTGACGCTTGGTTGGGGTGCCATTGGTTGCGTTATTGCAAGTGGTTTGGATAACGTGTTTGCTGACCAATTGAATGACGGCTGGCTATTGTTGGTGGTTGCGCTAGTTGTATTGGTGTTGTTGGATGTATTTTGGGATCCGAATAATCCTCCTGTAGGCTTTGTATTGTTTTGACCGAAAAGACCTCCGGATGATTGATTTTGGGTGTTTTGTCCGAAAAGACCTCCGGATGTTTGATTTTGGGTGTTTTGTCCGAAAAGACCTCCAGATGTTTGATTTTGGGTTTTTTGACCAAAAAGACCTCCCGATGTTTGATTTTGGGTTTGATTATTCTGACCAAAGAGTCCACCGGAAGTTTGGGTGTTGGTTTGATTATTCCCAAAGAGTCCACCGGACGCTTGAGTGTTGGTTGAACCAAAAAGACCAGGCTTGCTTGCTGCTTGATTGGCTGGTTGGTTCAGTCCAAAAAGATTTGAGGTTCCTGATGACCCAAACGATGTCAGAGCCGGTTTGGATCCAAAGAGACCTCCCAGGGGTTGTGTAGATGTGTTGGATCCAAAGAGCCCTCCCAGGGGTTGTGTGGATGTGTTGGATCCAAAGAGGTTGTTGTTTGATGAGAACATGGTTAAATTTTTGCAGCGGAGCGAACTCACGCTCACGAGCGAACTCACACTCACGAGCGAACTCACACTCACGAGCGAAGCGAGTGAGTGCGTGAGTGCGTGAGTGTGTGAGTGCGTGAGTTAGTGAGTTAGTGAGTTAGTGAGTTAGTGACTGAGTTCGTGAGTTCTTGAGCAAGTGACTGAGTTCGTGACTGAGTGACTGAGTAAGCAAGTGATCTCGTGAGTAACGAATTCTTATGATTTGAATACAAATACTCACTCGCTTCGCTCGTTTGCTCGTGAGTAACAAATTCTTATGATTTGAACGCTGTCACACTATAGCACTGTATCACACACGGTATGCCACCTTATAACACTATAACACTAATCTTCTCTATATAAAAATAACGTACGTAAGACCATAATCACCATCTTACCTGTGGCAACTCACCCGCTTGCCTCCTAATCATATCCGAATAGCTCGGGATATCCAATCCTCTGTTCTCAAATTTACTGAGAATCAGAGTAAATTCATAGAAGAATTATATGGTTGGTTTTCATATTCCATTCACAAACTAATACAGAAATACAATCACTATTGAATTCATTGAAATTGACATGACTCAACACACTAATGGAATCTTTGTGCATGTAGCACTCATTGAACCTACAGGTTAAGCACGAACAAGGAGCGTGGATGAGTAAATTAACACTCAACCTTTATCATATTTAGCATATTTAAAAATTAAACCTCGGCACTAGGCTAATGCAACTAAGCTTACTGGTACTGGTGTAGACGCTTTGTAATTATGAGGGTGACATGACCTGGTTGTGCTGTGATGATTGGCAATGTGATTGATACCGATCAAATACTCACCGATAAACTACTCACCGATATAATACTCACCGATATATTACTCACCGATATAATACTCACCGATCCAATACACCGATCCAATACACCGCTCCAATACTAACCAGTTCAATACTAACCAATACTAACCAGTTCAATACTAACCAATACTAACCAGTTCAATACTCACTCTACACTCAGTCATTTGTCCTTCTATTAATATTCCCTACTCTCTGGCTTTCAAGAAAGCAGCAGTAACAGACTTGTCATTTGAGGTACCTTGGTAAATGGGGTTCTCATTCAAATGGATTTGCTTTTCAACACCCGGGATCTTCTTCTCCAACTTCAAGTTGTCGAAAATGCATTTTCTAAAGACAGATTCCGAGCTTCTACAGTGACCCAATCTGTGGTTTTCTTGCTCCAAACATTCATAGTGCAACTTGAATTCGTCAAAGCAGTGCTTATTTATGTCTTTCAACACCGAAACTGCGCATCTGGTTACACGTCTTCCCTCTTTCAAGCATTCCATGGTGCCTCCGTTGTTTTCGTCCTTGCACATCATAAAGTCGTCATTGTATGGTTTACACTTGGCACCGATCACAAACGCTGCCGATAAAAGCGGAGCCGAAGTGGCACCGACCTCCTCGACCAGAGGGATGTCTTGGGGCATCGGGTTCTTGTCCACGTTTTCCCATTGATGTCTTGATGTAAATAAGTTTCCCAACACCATTTTGGTTTTTTTTTTCTTTCAGCTTTTTCGGATGATTTGGTTGGTGCTGGAAATTGCGCACACGCCGGGCAAGTGCGTAAAAAGTATAACGAGTAATACGAGCGAAGCGAGTATTACGTTGAAGAAGTTGCTGCGAAGCAGCATAACGAGCGAAGCGAGCATATCGTTGAAGAAGTTGCTGCGAAGCAGCATAACGAGCGAAGCGAGCATATCGTTGAAGAAGTTGCTGCGAAGCAGCATAACGAGCGAAGCGAGTATATAGTGCAAGAAGTTGCTGCGAAGCAGCATAACGAGCGAAGCGAGCATATGGTTCAAGAAATTGCTGCGAAGCAGCGTAACGAGCGAAGCGAGTATATCGTTGAAGAAGTTGCTGCGAAGCAGCGTAACGAGCGAAGCGAGTATATCGTTGAGAAAGTTGCTGTAAAGCAGCGTAACGAGCGAAGCGAACATATGGTTCAAGAAATTGCTGCGAAGCTGCGTGACGAGCGAAGCGAGTATATCGTTGAAGAAGTTAACAAGCAAAGTGGTATAGTTGAAGAAGTTGCTACTAAGCAACCTAACGAGAAAAGTGAATGGTATAGTTGAATGGCTGCAAAGACGAGCGAATCGAATACTATAAAATTACGATCAAAGCTTCTGTTTGGTCGTACTCATTCACTCAGGTCTGTTTATTCATCCACGCACTCTTTCGTTTTGCTCGTTCCACTCACTCAGAATTCACTACTCACGCACTCTCTCACGTACTCACGAACTCACTCTCTCACTCACGTACTCTCACGTACTCACTTACTCACTCTCTCACTCAAGTGTCATAACGAGCCAGAGATAGTTTCAATAAACTCGCATGTCAACTACCTTTATGGTCTTGACCGGTTCATATAGGACGGGATATGTCCAGGTAATTCAGGATGTCAAGACTCAAGAGCAAAATGGTGGATGGCTCAGATAAGCCATCATCCCGGTAATCAACACATACAAGCCATTGATTTGGTACAAAAGTTCATGTTGAGGTTCACGAGTTGATTTGGGCCAAGAGGTTTTCGAGAAGACGAACGAGCGAAGATGAACGAGCGAAGATGAACGAGCGAAGATGAACGAGCGAAGCGAGTGAGTGAGTGAGTGGGTGAATGAGTGAGTGAGTGAACGAGTGCGTGAGTGCGTGAGTGCGTGAGTGAGTGAGTGAGTGAGTGAGTGAGTGAGTAGTGAATTCTGACTGATTGAGTAGTGAATTCTGACTGATTGAATAGTGAATCCCGAGTAATGAGTAGCAAATACGACCAAGTGTTTGGTATACTACCGGTAGTACAATACTAAAGATGGGTCAGCACCAGATTGTACCTTTTCGTGTTGGTTGACATTGATATGTAATTGTTCGAATAAACTAAATAGTGACATCTTTTGATTAATCTCTTTGATAATTCCTTTGACTTGAAATGCCATTTCCATCATTCCAACATTTGACTCTAACAACCAGTACACTAATGTTGTGTTTGATGCTTCGCTCCACACACAACCATCCAGAATGCAATCGCACTCAAATATCCAACTATTGGTTTCTGTGCCATATGTCCTGCTCACTGTTCCCAAACTATCCTGATTCTTATTATAGAGTTTAAACTACATATTTCACTTGATATACTCAGCCAAGCTTGTAGGGTCCTTAACATGCTCAATCTTTCTGGGTTACATGCTCACGTAGTGAGTGCGTGAGTGAGTGAGTTCCATTATTGACTACTCAGCATGTGCTAGTTCAATACTGTAAAACAACTGATGTTGGAGTATGAGAATCTTTGGGTAGAGCTTTCCAGGTGTGTGTACGAGTTGGTTGTAAAACTAATTTTGTAATTCAAATTACGTCACACCATAATGGTGAAGTTTTCGTTGTCTCTGTTCACGGACTCGCACTGGGTTAACGAGCGAGCGAAGCGAGTGAGTTTGTTTGTAAGCATCTAACATCTAAAGACCAGTACCGCAATAATGTTGGAATATACGAAGCAGTGTTTGAAAGACTCATCTAGCTTCTAAAGACCAGTACCGCAATAATGTTGGAATATACGAAGCAGTATTTGCAAGACTATCGCAATGTACACGAAGCAGTTTTGCAGCACTATTTATCGCAATATACACGAAGCACTAAAAGTACTGCTTCGCAATACTATTTATCGCAATATACACAAAGCACCCGCTATTAGTCGTAATACTTACAAGCACTCATAGTACTGCTTCGCAGCACTATTCGGATTTTTTGATAAGGTATGTGCTTTACCTCGTACATCTATATTCCGTACAAGACGGCATTCGAGAAGGCACCCAAAATGGTTGCACTTTTCAAAGATCGTTAATGTGCGAAACTCAATAGCTGATATAGCCAACTACTCTAAGGTAAAATCATGGATCAACCTTTTACAGTGGCTGTGGCTCCATATCTAACCAGTAAATAGGGTGCAAATAAATGAATACTTGGCTACAGCCAGCAATAAAGCGGTTAATGGTGCCTCTAGTTCCATTGGGAATATGTAGATTGAGCAACACGAGTCGCCTAGAGGTGCAGCAGTTTATACACCTTGTCAAGTCGCTTCGCTCCTACTCACTAGCTTGTTCGTGTAATCACAAGAATTCACTACTCACTTGCTTCGTTCGATTTATTGTCAGAGTTGGTATGACGATAAATTGAAGATTAATATGAGTATGTTTTACGTGATGTCCAGTATACAAGCGGAGCGAGTATTCGATTGTGGTCTTGAAATACGGAATACTCGCTTTGCTCGTATAAGTTAATTTCTGTACTATTAGCGTTTTGGTACTCACGAACTCACTCGCTTTGCTCGATCTTGGAATTATAGACATATCATTGTTATCTTTCAATGTAAAGAAACACCTTTGATCTTTGATTTAGAAGCTGCGAAATTGGTAAAGTAATCAGATCTGAGATTTCAGTCTAAACGAAAAAGTATTTAAAGATGAATGTTGAGCACAAAAGTTACAAGGTGAGCCTTATGGTATCACATCTACACTAATCTTTGGATTATATTAAAGCTTGTATAGTATACTAATCATGCCAATTGATTACCCAGGCCGAGAGGGTGGTTCTATGAGAGTACTCAATAAAAACTAACACTAGAGCAACACTAAAAGGCATGTTGGAGACCCTGGTGACAGGTGGTTTCATATTGGCTAAAGCTGAAATTGCTGAATTAATTTCCGGATCCTAATGTTACTGCCAAATCCCAAGGGGGGACCCTTGGTGAAATCTCAGTTTAAACAGAAAGTTGAATGAATGCGTGAGAGAGAGTTAGTGAGTTTGTGAGAGAGAGAGCTCGTGAGTAGTGAATTCAAATTAAATACCAACGAATGAGCAAACGTGTAGTACATACCATAAGGACAATATTGTCTGTACCGAATATAAAGCTTGCCCAATAGCCACTAGTCTAGGAATCCTCATGTGATTCTAGCCTATTAGCCTGTGGAAGCTGACATTCCCTTAAAGCCTTAAAGGAATAGTGCCAATGGGTGTTTAAGTCTTTCTTATTATTCGGAGCAGTATATTGTAGCGTGCCAGTTAACATCCGAGCGATAGCAGCGACATGGTTTTTAACATTGATGTCTTGTTGTGAAACAAACGATATACAAAGCTAGACTCGTCGCTCAAGGTTTCTCACAGGTATAAGAAGTCCATTACAATTCAAGTATGGTACCTCACGAACTCACGAACTCACATACTCACTCTCACTCACTCTCACTCGCTGCTTCGCTCTTTCATTCGCTCTTTCGTTCGCTCCTTTCATAGTAATTTCCATTCATTTGGAAACACTAAACATCACTATCTCTCCTCCCTCATATACAAGATGTCTGGTTTCAACTCTATAAAAACTTGCACATAGTGACCTGTACTCACGACCAAACAAGCGAAGCGAGTGAGTGACTGAAGCCTTTACAAATAAATCTGGCTAGTATGGCTATTTTATTATACCCACAACTACACAAAAATCATCAACCAATTGAATGGATTTGGAGAGTGAGATCAAGTTACTCGTATGGAATCATGGCTAGTCTTTGGACGTGTCTTGTTCCTCACAAACGATCGAACGAGCGAACGAGCGAAGCGAGTGCGTGAGTGAGTAAGTGAGTGAGTGCGTGAGTGAGTAAGTGAGTGAGTGCGTGAGTGAGTAAGTGAGTGCGTGAATGAGTGAGTGAGTACGAACGAACGGACGGACGAACGAACGAACGAACGAACGAACGAACGAACGAACGAACGAACGAACGAACGAACGAGCTCACTCTAACTTGGATTATCTTTAGAGGTTAGTTTCATACAATATCACTCTCAAACTCCATTATTTCGGTACGGGTCGTTTACATCGGTCATTCCATACTACAATTTCATACTAGATTTTGTACACTCTCGTGTAGCTTATATTGTTAACTAATCTGTCAAATGATCATCATGACACTATAATCATTATAACCCCACTGTTGATGATTACGAAATCAAGAATACCCAAAAATAGCAAATAATGCTACACAACAGTAGCGTCATCATACTCTCCAGAAATTCATATTCACAAACCAATATAGAGTAACTCATCACTTCATTTCTATGATACGTCAGCACTACTCAATAGTGAAGGGTTGACCTTGGCCACCTCAGCTTATCTTCTCCAATTATTATGAATACGACCCTCTCAGTGAACCCAATCACATGATAAGCTTAATCCCCACTCGTTCTCACATTAATATGGTTACTCACAACCATTGTCATGTCAACTTCCATATCACACATCTATTTCACGTCTCTTTGTTATCTCAACTCCCATAATCCTACACACATGCAACAACAATAAAACAACGTCATGATGGGTACCCTTCCAATCAAAGCCATCCACGAGACCTTTCAAAAATGACTTAAACTCCAACCTGATTGAATAGGTTTTTTCATTAAGGAATTTTGATGTGAAGAAACTCTGGTAAGTGCCAGCTTGAAGCTGAGTGAACAAATGCGAAATGGATAAGTAGAGGCCAGTCAATGTCTCGAGCTTATACTTGATATCATCGTTGGTTAACAACAATGCGTTTTCAAAGCTGGTTACCTGGTCATTCAAAAGTAAGTTGACTTTGACCAAGGTTTTAATATATAGTAAGTTTTCTCTCTCGTCAAGAGAGTCTTGGATCACGTTCTGAGAGGCTGTTAGCTTGGATTGATGCAGGGAAACCTCTGATTTGAATCTTATTAAATCCGCCAGGATTTCATCTATGAGAGGGGCTCCTTGATTGATGGATTTACCTAAACGTATGAAATCGTCGAAATCATGGTTGACAAGATCAAGTAGCGTTTGGTTCAACAGCTTCAGTAGATTCGTAAGCTCCGATATGAGGGTGTCCAATGGCGTGAACCGATGTGTCTTGATGAGAAAGCTATCCAACTGGGACTTGTCAAAGTCTCGGAAATCGGTACGATCTATGGATGTTGGGTATGGGAATTCTTCCATTGGTGAGGTGGTGCGAATGGGAACGCGAATAACGAGCAGTGCGAATAACGTGAATACGAATAGTGCTGCGAAGCAGTACTATGAGTAATGTACTTTTATGAATACGAATAGTGCTGCGAAGCAGTACTATGAGTAATGTACTTTTATGAATACGAATAGTGCTGCGAAGCAGTACTATGAGTAATGTACTTTTTATGAATACGAATAGTGCTGCGAAGCAGTACTATGAGTAATGTACTTTTTATGAATACGAATAGTGCTGCGAAGCAGTACTATGAGTATCATATACTGCACTGCTCATATTACTTCTCATATTACTTTTCATAGTACTTCTCATAGTCCTTGTTGCAAAGACAAACGAGCGAACAAACGAGCGAAGCGAGTGAGTGAGTGAGTGAGTGAGTGAGTGAGTGAGTGAAACAAACGAGCGAAGCGAGTTTGTCAGTGGGTGAGTGAGTGAGTGAGTGAGTGAGTAGGTGAGTGAAAATGAGTGAAAATGAGTGAAAATGAGTGAAAATGAGTGAGTGAGTGAGTGAGTGAGTGAGTGAGTGAGTGAGTGATAACGAGTACCATGAGTAATTATGAGTAAAGAACTATTATTTCGTATACTATACTATTCATAGCACTGCTTCGCAGCACTATTCGTATTGATATTTGGCAAAATGTATAGGTGAGGTTATTCGGTTTTAAGGCCTCAATTGTGATAAACCATTCTTGTACAAGATTAAACTTTGAGCGAGTTTAGTTACTTGCAAGAATGAGAATTCTTTGGATTGAAACGAATAGTGCTGCTTCGCAGCACTATGAGTGCTTGATACTCACTTACGCAATCAATCACTCACGAACGAACGAACGAACGAGCGAGCGAGCGAAGCGAGTTTGTTTGAATGAACTGAATTCGCCACTTACTCACGAACTGAAAGTTCGCACTCACGCACTCATTCACTTACTCACTCATTCACTCACTCATCCACTCACTCATCCACTCACTCACTCACTCACTAACAAACTCGCGTCGCTCGTTTGTTTCACTCACTCACACCCAGATATCCACCAACCTGAACCATTTGGCGTTCCATTAACAACCAAAGGTCTCATTTAATTTAAAAACAATTTGACAATCCTGTTCATTTTTCATATCAGTTGATGAAAATCCCAACACTAAAGTTGTATCCAATGAATATGAGCTCATTGCTACATTAGCGTGTGGGCTTTTATCAAACCATAAGTGTCGTGACAAACGTGTATTGTCGTAGTATATGTCACCATACTTTGAACTCTCGAGGTTCGAGTGACACGAACAAAGCGAGTATAGCGAGTAGAGCGAGTAGAGCGAGTAGAGCGAGCAAAGTGAATATCTAGCAATCTCGTGAAATCGCCAACAATGTCTCGCTAAATTATACAGTTCCGTACTCACTCACTCATCCACTCACTCACTGACTCACTCACTGACAAACTCGCTTCGCTCATTCTCAGCAGCAGCATGGACCCGAGCATTAGACACTTTTTGGTAAACCACATCACCACTTTGACGAAAATTGTTTCGGGATTAATAGTGTATACTAATACCGAAAGTAGTGCTAGTAGTTCCCAAGGGTCCCCCCATTGAGATGATCATAGAAATCATAAATCATAGTTGTACTCAAATAATTGGTTTTGAGTTCAGAATAAAACTATGGATTACGAAATAGTTTGAAATCACATTATATTCAATTGGTTTTCAATTCGCTACGTATCAAAATCGTAATAATGGCAAATGTCAAAACACTTTATCCAATGCTTTGATGTGGATTTAAAAATACGAACGAACGAGCGAAGCGAGTGAGTGAGTGTGTGAGTGTGTGAGTGAGTGAGTGTAACAAACGAGCGAAGCGAGTTTGTCAGTGAGTGAGTGAGTGAGTGTAACAAACGAGCAAAGCGAGTTTGTCAGTGAGTGAATAAGTGAGTGAGTGAGTGGATGAGTGAGTGAATGAGTGAGCGAGTGCGTGAGTGCGAACTTTGAGTGAGTGAGTGTACTTTGAGTGAGTGAGTGAGTGTCGTGAGTAAGTAGCGAATTCGGTTCATTCAAACAAACTCGCTTCGCTCGTTCGTTCGTGAGTAAGTGGCGAATTCGGTTCATTCAAACAAACTCGCTTCGCTCGTTTGTTCGTTCGCTCGTTCGTGAACAAGTATCAACTTCTATTAAATTGATAGTAGCCTCTATAAACTGTGGGCTTTACAGGAGTTCATATTCAGGCAGTTGGACTCTTTTTTTTTGGAAGCAATTTCAAGGCACACCAAGATGAACACCCTAAAATGTTTTGTAGTATGGTTGTTGAGTTACTTATTCGCTCGTTGGAAATAGAAGGAGAGGAGAACATGACATGAAAACCGAATGAACGAGCGAGCGAACGAACGAGCGAAGCGAACGAACGAGCGACGCGAGTGAGTATTTTTATTCAAATCATAAGAATTTGTTACTCACGAGATCACGAACGAGCGAACGAGCGAAGCGAGTGAGTATTGGAAGCAACAACTAGTATACTGCAAAACACTTTGAATATCCAATAATGTATGAGAGGGTAAACTATCCTCACTGACGTCATGCCATTGGTGGCATTACCCATTGGTGGCATTTTGACAGAACTCATAGATGATACATTGGAAAACTCATTACGATCTTAACTAGAGAAGTGGGATAACTCAATATAGCGTAACAGGGTGGGTGAGTTATAAAACAGGCACTTTTTCACGCACTCACACACGCACTCACGAACGAACGAACGAACGAACGAACGAACGAACGAAGCAAGTGAGTATTTGTATTCAAATCATAAGAATTTGTTACTCACGAGATCACGAAATCACCTAATCACGAAATCACTTACTGGAGTCGCTTCGCACGAAGCAGCAGTTAATACGTCCTATCAAGTCGATTCGCTCGAAGAAGCAGTTTATGCGTTCGCTCCTGTGCTGCTTCGCAGCAGTTTATACGTTGTGGGAAGTCACTTCCTTCCAGTTCATACATTATATTAAGTCGCTTCGCTCCAAAGCTGCTTCGCAGCAGTTTATGCATTCTGGCTTCGCTCCAAAGCTCATTTACTAAATCGCTTCGCTCCTGTGCCCTTTGAATACACTGCCCGTTTATGCGAAGCGAGTGAGTGAGAAGCAAAATTCTTTTAATACGAACGAGCCTGCTCTATTCGTCCAAGTTTACTCAATTAGAAAACCACACATGCACTTATAGTACTACTTCGCAGAACTATCCGCGAGTGAGTGAGTGAGTGAATGTACGAATGAGAGGCACTGACTGAACGAACTAAAGAACGAACGAACGAACGAACGAGCGAAGCGAGTTCGTGAGTGCGTGAGTGCGTGAGTGCGTGAGTTCGTGAGTGCGTGAGTTCGTGAATGCGTGAGAGTTCGTTCGTTCGTTCATGAGTTTAGTGAGAGGTAGAGAGAGTGTGTGTATGTGGGTGTTCGTGAGTGTGAGTGCGAGCGAAGCAAGTGAGTGAGTGAGAGTTCGTTCGTCGTGAAAGATCGTTCGTTCGTGGGTCAGCTATTACAACCACAATTTGATTTTCGTATCATTTTCATGTTAATAACAAGTTGGTGTATTCAACAATTTATTGCAGTTTGTACATTATGTTAATACGTTTGCTCCTGTGCTGCTGAGTGAGTGAGTCCATGAGTTCATGAGTGAGTTCATGAGTTCATGAGTAGTGAGCTCTGAGTATATGAGAGGTTAGTGATTTCAGTGATTTCTGAGTAAGAGAGTAATGATTTCTGAGTGAGTTTTATGTTTGACAGAGATTAACTTGTTAGGTCGCTTCGCTCCAGTGCTGCTTCGCAGCAGTTTAACGAACGAGCGAAGCGAGTGAGTGAGTGAGTCCATGAGTTCATGAGTTCTGAGTGAGTTCTGAGTGAGTGTTATGTTTGACAGAGATTAACTTGTTAGGTCGCTTCGCTCCAGTGCTGCTTGAGTTCGTGAGTGAGGGAGTGAGTGAGGGAGTGAGTGAGGGAGTGAGTGAGGGAGTGAGTGAGTGAGTGAGTGAGCAAGTGACCTCGCCCGTTCGTTCGCCCGTTCGCTCGTTCGTCCGTTCGTCCGTTCGTTCGTTCGTTCGTTCGCTCTTCCGTTCGTTCGCTCTTCCGTTCGTTCGCTCTTCCGTTCGTTCGCTCTTCCGTTCGTTCGTTCGTCAGTTCGTTCGCTCGTTCGTCCGTTCGTTCGTCCGTCCGTTTGTTCGTTCGTCCGTCCGTTTGTTCGCTCGTTCGTTCGTTCGTTCGTCCGTTCGCTCGTTCGTTCGTTCGCTCGTTCGTTCGCTCGTCCGTTCGCTCGTCCGTTCGCTCGTTCGTTTGCTCGTTCGTTCGTTTGCTCGTTTGTGATCTCGTGAGTAGCAAATTCTTATGGTTTGAATTCAAATAGTCACTCGCTTCACTCGTTCGTTCGTCCGTTAGTTAAGTCGCTTCGCTTCAGTGCTGCTTCGCAGCAGTTTATACACTCTGTCAAGTCGCATAGCTCCAGAGCTGCTTCGCAGCAGTTTATACACTCTGTCAAGTCGCTTCGCTCCAGTGCTGATGCGAAGCAGTTTACACATTCTGGGAAGTCGCTTCGCTCTAGTGCTGCTGCGCAGCAGTTTACAAATTCTGGGAAGTCGCTTCGCTCCTGTGCTGCTTCGCAGCAGTTATACACTCAGTTGAGTCGCTTCGCTCCAGAGCTGCTTCGCAGCAGTTTGTACGATCTGTTAAGTCGCTTCGCTCCAGAGCTGCTTCGCAGCAGTTATACACTCAGTTAAGTCGCTTCGCTCCAGTGCTGCTTCGCAGCAGTTTTCACGATCTGTTAAGTCGCTTCGCTCCAGTGCTGCTTCGCAGCAGTTTGCACATTCTGTCAAGTCGCTTCGCAGCAGTTTACACATTCTGGGAAGTCGCTTCGCTCCAGAGCTGCTTCGCAGCAGTTTGCACATTCTGTTAAGTCACTTCGCTCCAGAGCTGCTTCGCAGCAGTTTGTACGATCTGTTAAGTCGCTTCGCTCCAGAGCTGCTTCGCAGCAGTTTGCACATTCTGTTAAGTCACTTCGCTACAGTGCTGCTCACGAAATCACCTAGTCACGAAATCACTTACTCACTCGCGAACTCACGAACTATCTCAATCATTGTTGCTCTCATATCAAATCTCAGTCATCATTGCTCACATCAAATCTCAGTCATTATTGCTCTCATATCAATAAACTTATTCGCACCCACCAACTTATTCGCACTCACTTACTCATTCACACTCACCAACTTATTCCCTACTCACCAACTTATTCACACTCACCAACTCGTTGGCACTCCCTAACTTATTCGCTACTCACCAACTCGTTGGCACTCCCTCACTCATTCGCATTCACCAACTTCTTCATTTTTCGTGCCATTCTTATCACTTCACATCTATGCTTCACCACCCCATACTGCTATCATTGGCTTAAACCATGTGCATTACGTTACCCTCTTATCTACATTCCCTCTATTATATAAACTTGTCATGTTGCCGTTTAATCAAATATTGAACATATTTTACAAAATATATCCATATAATGTCAAATATTCATAGAATGTTCCAACAATATCAATCATCCACACATTAATTCCCACATCAATTAACAGCCAAACAATACCATAAGAATCTACAAACCATTCGCTTAAGTCACCTATAAACTTTAATCGCTCACTTCGCTCGCTTCGCTTACTTCGCTTTGTTTAGTTCATTTTCTTCCATCGCTTTGTTCAATCGTCAGATCCTTCACTTTGTTCACTACACCACAAAAATACCCTCGAGCAATGAAATTGTTCCCCACTTTTGATATTTTTAGAATCTAATCAACTTGTCATAGACAATCAACAGTGGATAAACAGTTCAATTGTAATGTTATCAAAGTTAACGCATAGAAGATGATTGTCGAGATGAAAACTGCGCCTTGAGCAAGCCTATAATTAGAATTGCTCAGTCATGGATTCGTAGCAAAGGACAGGCATGGTACAATTCGTAGCAAAGGACAGACATTGTACAATTCGTAGCAGGTTATTCATCGTACAATTCGTAGCAAAGGACAGTCATGGTACAATTCGTAGCAAAGGTTATTCATCGTACAATTCGTAGCAAAGGTTATTCATCGTACAATTCGTAGCACTGCTTCGCAGCGCTACTCAGTCATCGTACACAGCTCTACTCAGTCATCGTACATTTCGTAGCACTGCTTCGCAGCGCTACTCGCAGCGCTACTCGCTACACGTTTACGACAGATTACGAATGAGACTTCCACTTTAGTCACTTTTAGCTTGCATTGATTGTTGCTTTAAAATTGTGCAACTTTAAAGAATCGCGACTAAGAGCTATTGTTTGATTGTTCTGTATTAAAAATTTTATTATTAATCAATTGTTCCAATTGGTATTGTTTATACTCTTTTTTGGCTATCCAATTTGGTTGTCTACTCTAGGAAGGATTGTATCATGTCTAGGGTGTAAAATTATTTGAAGAAGAGTGTATTGTATGGAGAATGCACGGATTTGTAACGGAGGGATTAGACCGACGGACATGGACATGGACATGGACGTGGACACACACACACGGAGACTTGAACTTTTGATTTGCCAAGTTATGTTCAGGTGTTGCAAAAAATCACCAATGGCACTGTAATATTAATGGTAACATCAATGGTAGTGTAATATTAATGGTAGTGTAACATGAATAGCACTGTAACATGAATATCACTGTATCATCAATACCACTGTATCATCAATAGCACTGTGATCCGATATAATCTCCCACGCTACTCCCACGCAACTCCCACTCCACTCCCAAAATGGCTTCACCATATCGCGTTGCAATTCCACAGCCGAATCTCGCCGATGACGATCGACGTGGTGAAATTTTGGTGGACCAAGAAGTATGGAATGTTTGGAGAATGATTAGTACTCGTAAAAAGTCAGTGTATAGAAGAGCATTGTCTAATTTTATGATGATGATGATGCATATGGTTAATATAACATTACTGCCTAATGGGTATAACCTTGTGCACTGCCTTGAACAGTCAGCGTGTTCGTGCTCAAGCTTCTACGGCTTTTTATCATGATGTATTATCATAACATGACATAAAGCTAATGGATCGCTTGAATATTCGGTAGAATGAATCGGCGTTCGCGTACTTGGACGTATCGGCAGTATTCGTCGGCAGCACTTGTCGGCTTCTCCAAAAAAATCACAAAAAGTTGTACAGCCAATGTGTTTTGTACCATAAGCTTTGTACAGCCATTGGGTTCTGTACCATAAGCTTTGTACAGCCAATGTGTTTTGTACATTAAAGTTTACTCCCAATGTGTTATGTACCATAAGCTGCCAATGTGTTCTGTACGACAAGTGTTCTGTACGACAAGTGTTCTGTACGACAAATGCCAAACCACGATCAAAAATATACCAGAATGACCAGAATGATCGTTATAATGTTCACTAGATGTACCAGGTTGTTCATCATTATTTAACCAACAAGCTGCAACAAGCTGCAACAAGTTGCAACTTGTTGCAACGAGTTGCAACAAGTTGCAACTCGTTACTTGTTACTCCTTCCATCCCCAACTTCTACATTGGGTCCATCAAGATTCTCCAAAACAAGAAAAAAATGAGATTTCCGTGTAAACACAATCGGTTTGCGGTGACGCATTGCACACTACATGATCACAAATGTGAGTGATGATGAGGTCAATACTGCAGCAAGCGTATTGGACTATGTTGATTATCATTTTGCTGGCATTCCAAGGTTTAAGTGACAAATGTAGTTTGCACATGTCTTTAGTGTGGGTTGTGACTTGAGCTGTCTCCCCACTGGTGTACATGCAAATGGTGTACATGCAAATGGTGTCCATGCAAAGCGATGGGTACATGCAAAGCGATTATTCAGCAAGCAACATATACAGAGATAGGTCCAATACACAAAATGTATTGTTCATGATCACATGGCAGCCTTTGATATTAACCGACGTACAGCCTTGAGAGGTACATGAGAAAATAACAGATCTTTCCCAACATGTGTCTTGTAAGCAGAGCCCTCATGACGCTCATGATATTTTCACGCACGCAAAGGGCATGACAAGGTTATTGTCATGTGATGAAGATTCGACAGGTTAGGCTGTCAATTTGCCACCCAAGGGGGGGGTGATGGTTGGTGGTTGTCGATGGTTGTTGGATGATGATTGTAGGATGATGATTGTAGGATGATGGATGATGGTGTGTTAAAGTACAAGTGTGGATTGGGACATTAGAGGCAGTTCCACCACTTCACCATGTATCACTTTGTGTGTTTGCATTAACAATACATGTTCCTGTTGGCAGCATATCCATAGGCAAATGTGCAGTTTTGATTTCGTGATGGTGATCAAAAAGGTACCAGAACCTTGGTTAACAACAGATAACCATGTTACCGACTGGGTAACTGAATGTGTCTTGGAGAAAAGACCCTAGGGGGAAATGGTTGTTTTGAGTTAATCACAATGCAATCATGTAATTGAAAAATAGGTGACAAGCGAGAGAGTGGCACAATGTGTGCGGGCGAACAGAGTATAAGCGATAAGCTTGATACAAAGAAAGTGGAAAGGTAATCAATTACGGTGAACCATAAGGTGAACATGACCATAAGGTGAATCATTACGGTGAACATGACCATTACGGTGAATCATTACGGTGAACATGACCATTACGGTCAATCATTAAGGTCAACCATTATGGTCAACCATTACGGTCAAGCTCACCAAAGCTCACCCTCACCCTCACGCTCACCCTCACCCTCACGCTCACCCTCACTCACTCACCCACCCCGATCTTTATCGCAAAGATTCGGAAACATAAACCACCTGCATAGAGTACGTCTATTGTTGCCAGTAAGGAACAAGGAGTACGTGATTAGACAATAGAAAAGAATCGGTAACAAAATTGTATCCAGTGTCATACCAATGGTCGGTGCAAGTCGGGATTAGTTTGATATCATGGCAATATTCATCATACGTTGCATGTTCATCATACGTTACATGGTATTCATCATACGTTACATGTCCAATACGTTGGTATTCATCTTACATGTCCCTTACATGTGACTCACTGGGGGTGCATTTCACATGAACCAATTAAGCTTTCAGCTTGACATTTAGTTATAATTTGTCAAGGTGTTAGGTACCAAGGTTAGGATATGAATAGACCAAATATGTGGTGTGAATAGTGCGAAGCGGTGTGAATAGTGCTGCGAAGCAGTGCTATGAATAGTACGAATATAGTATACAAAGTATACGATTATAGTATACAAAGTATACGATTATAGTTAGTACTGTACTCATAATCATATACCATCTTCCTACTCATCATCACCATCCTCCTACCCTCTCATCCTCCTACCCTCTCATCACCATCCTACCCATCATGATGTACCTGAAAAATAACTTTAAAGTTAAAGTTAACCACCCCACCCACCCGCTAACCAACAGCTAACCAACCGCTTATTGTATAACGCTTCCAACAAGTTGCTTTGAAATTATAACAAAAAAACCGAAACTAACCAATAGCTAACGGGTATCGCTAAGCATTCACTTTACAATAACCTACAATGCTCTCTAATGTTCTGTCACTTACAATGTACTGGATTAGCTGCCTTCCACGTTATCTTACAATAAACCTATATGCTCCAATCTATTTACAATGCATACAAAGGTCATCATAACAAGTTTTTCGCAATTGATTGATCAATAGCGTCACCCCATTTGGGATAACCGCAAGTACCAATTGGGAGTAATTGATCCTTTGGTTATACCTGCGCAATTCTAGATTTATCAAACAATGGGATTCACGATTAATTGTGCAATTTCGGTATTAATTCAACCGACACAGCGCGAGCACTCAGCGCGAAGCACTGAGTGCGCGAAGCACTGCGCGCTCACTGCGAGTCGGGTAAGCCACTCACTGCGCTTCAATTCTTCTCTACATTCCCACACTCATTTGTCCTACGCACCATTCTTCTTATTGTCTGCGCTGACACATGCGTCGTCATCACTGGTGATCAAAGCGAAAGACCCTAATCAGTCACAAACCGACCCAATAGAGTTTTGTTTGTTTTGACCATTCTCGTCTAAGGGGAATTACTCAAAAAGAAAAGATGACGAGTGGGTGGTGGTGGTGTGGTGGTGGACGTAGGTGGTGTGGTGGTGGTGTAGGTGGTGGTGATGTACGTTGTTGGTGATGTACGTTGTTGGTGATGTACGTTGTTGTGTACGTGATGATTGATCACTTGATAATTTTGTTTAATCAATAACATCACCACATCGCCTCACCACACCCCCCGGAACAACTCTCTGAATATCTATTCCAATTACAGGCGCACCCATAGATAGAATGACGCACAGATATTTTCCCCTAGAATTGTCGAATATTATTTATGCACCAGGCAAAGAAAATATCGTGAGGATTGTAAAAAATAAACCATCTAGATAATAATCGAGGGTGCACACAGGTGAGAGGTTACAAATCCATTCGTGGAAAAATAGTAGGTATTGTGATTGGCAACTCCCAACCAACTCAAGACATATTGCGTTGAAGACAAAAAAAAAAAAAAAATACGTCTGTTGCGTTATTGGCATATAAAGAATATGAAATCCTGTAGAAAAACACCATTAATCCAATGTCTGCAGCTGTATACTACACACATAATATGAGTGAAGATGTCCATGCCAAACATACATTACCATCCTTGGCTCAGATAATGCCTTCAATGAATGAAGCTACAAGTGTATCACTGTCAACCAATTCACCTCTGATAAATTCCAATGTTCTTTATGAACAAAAGCTTTATCAAAGTCAAGTACCTCCTCAAATGATGATGCATCAATCTGACGTTTTTTCTCAACAGTCACTGCAGGTCTCCACTGCTAATACTACCCCAGCTGGTAGTTTTTCTGCAGCTTCTTATAATGGTTATACTACTGTATTACCAATCAATCATGTTTCAATGCCAACCAATCATCAACCTCAAAACCATGGGATTACCGAAAAATGTATCTGCAAATCAAGTGCTAATAGAATCCCTCGTCCTCGTAATGCCTTTATATTATTCAGACAAAAATATCATCAAAGTGTCTTGGATGAAGGTAACGTCATTCGCACTAATCCGGAAGTGTCACGTGAGTTGGGACGTAGATGGAGAGCTTTACTGCCAGAAGAGAAGGATCATTGGAACAACTTAGCTGAAGATGAAAAGAAAAACCACGCAAAGAAATACCCAGGTTATCGTTATACTCCTCGTCGTAACGGTAAACTGAAGAATTGTAACGCTTGTCGTCAAAAAGCTTTAAGACAGCAACAAGTTCAATTACATAATCAACAAATGATTCAATTACAACAAGACCAATACCAACAATACTTACAAATGCAACAAAAGCAACAAATGCAACAGGTTCCTCAGCCCCAAATTCAGCCTCAAATCCAGCAAGTGCCGATGGAGTTTATGAACCAACAATATTATCAACCACCTCAAAGCGCCCCTGCATCAACTCAATCCTTTCAGTTTTCCTTTAATAATGAACCAGTTAATCAAGTTGTACATGATAAATTGTCCCCACTCTCTCAAATCCCTCAGCCTGCTGGTCAGGACTTTGGTAACCAACAGTTTATGTATGAGGGTCTGCAAATGGTTCAAATGGACCATCAAGGGAGGTATAATCTGTTGCCGGGCGGATCATCGGGTTATGGTTTTGAAGGGTTTCAACAGTGATAGTTTGAATGTATGTTAATAGTGACAAGCGAACTCACAAGCGAACGAGCGAAGCGAGTGAGATTGTAGGACAAACAAGCTCACGAGCGAAGCGAGTGAGATTGTAGAACGAACGAGCGAACGAACAAACGAACGAGCGAAGCGAGTGAGTTTGTAAGTGCGCGAGAGAGAACAAGTGAGATTGTAGTTGAAACGAACGAACGATCGAGCGAGCGAAGCGAGTGAGAACAAGTGAGTTCGTAAGTTGGTTAGAGCGAAGCGAGGGAGATTGTGAGATTGTGAGCTCGCTCGTTCGTTTATTCGTTCGTTCGTTCGTTCGTTCGTTTATTCGCCCACGTACTCACTCGCTTCGCTCGTGAGTTCGCTTGAGAACGAGTGAAGCGAGTGAGTTTGTAAGTGCGCGAGAGAGAACAAGTGAGATTGTAGTTGAAACGAACGAACGATCGAGCGAGCGAAGCGAGTGAGAACAAGTGAGTTCGTAAGTTGGTTAGAGCGAAGGGAGTGAGAACGAGTGAAGCGAGTGAGTTTGTAAGTGAGAGCGAAGCGAGTGAGAACAAGTGAGATTGTAGTTGAAACAAACGAACGAGTGAGTTTGCAAGTTGGTTAGACCGAAGCGAGTGAGATTGTGAGATTGTGAGATCGTGAGATTGTGAGCTCGCTCGTTCGTTTATTCGTTCGTTCGTTCGTTCGTTCGTTTATTCGCCCACGTACTCACTCGCTTCGCTCGTGAGTTCGCTTGAGAACGAGTGAAGCGAGTGAGTTTGTAAGTGCGCGAGAGAGAACAAGTGAGATCGTAGTTGAAACGAACGAACGATCGAGCGAAGCGAGTGAGAACAAGGGAGTTCGTAAGTTGGTTAGAGCGAAGCGAGTGAGAACGACTGAAGCGAGTGGGTTTGTAAGTGAGAGCGAAGCGAGAGAGAACAAGTGAGATTGTAGTTGAAACGAACGAACGAGTGAGTTTGCAAGTTGGTTAGAACGAAGCGAGTGAGATTGTGAGATTGTGAGATTGTGAGCTCGCTCGTTCGTTTATTCGTTCGTTCGTTCGTTCGTTCGCTTCGATCGTTCGCTCGTTCGTTCGCTCGCTCGTTCGTTCACTCATTTGTTGGTCCGTTCGCTCGTTCGTCTATTCGCTCACTCACTCACTCGGTTCGCTCGTTCGTTCGTTCGTTTATTCGCTCCGCTCGCTCGTTCGTTCGTTCGTTTATTCGCTCCGCTCGCTCGTTCGATCGATCGACCGTTCGTTCGTTCGTTCGTTTATTCGCTCCGCTCGCTCGCTCGTTCGCTCGTTCGTTTATTCGCTCACGTACTCACTCGATTCGCTCGTGAGTTTGTAAATTGGTTAGAGCGAAGCGAGTGAGTTGGTGAGATTGTGAGATTGTAAGCTCGTCTGTTAGTGAGTACGGGATGGAGATCGTGAGATTGTGTGCTCGCTCGTTCGCTCGTTCGTTAGTTCGTTAGTTCGTTCGTTCGTTCGTTCGTTCGCTTCGTTAGTATATTCGCTCACTCACTCGGTTCGCTCGTTCGTTCGTTCGTTCGTTCGTTCCTGAGTAGCAAATAAAGTGACTGAAGAGAACGATTCGTAGATGTTTTTTTCGCAGCCAATGCTGTGAGTGAGTGAGTGAGTTAGTGAGTGAGTGCGTGAACATTCGAAACAAGTGAGAGTGAGTGAATAAGAGAGTGAGTGAGTGCGTTCATTAGTTCGTTCTTTCGTTCGTTCTTTCGTTCGTTCTTTCGTTCGTTCGTGAGTGCATTCGTTAGTTCGTTCGTTCTTTAGTTCATTCGTTCGTTCGGTCGTTCGTTCGGTCGTTCGGTCGTTCGTTCACCCATTCGTTGGTCCGTTCGGTCGTTCGCTCATTCGTTTCGTTCGTTCGTCCGTTCGTTCGCTCGTTCTTTCGTTCGTTCGTTCGTTCGTTCGTTCGTTCGTTCGTTTATTCGCTCCGCTCGCTCGCTCGTTCGTTCGTTCGTTCGTTCGCTTCGTTAGTTTATTCGCTCGTGAGTTCGCTTCGTTAGTTTATTCGCTCGTGAGTTCGCTTCGCTTGTTCGTTCGTTCGTCCGTTCGTTCGTTCGTTCGCTCGTTCGTTCGTTCGTTTATTCGCTCACGTACTCACTCGCTTCACTCGTGAGTTCGCTTGAGAACGAGTGAGAACGAGTGAGTTTGTAATTTGGTTAGAGCGAAGCGAGTGAGTTGGTGAGATTGTGAGATTGTAAGCGTGTATGTTAGTGAGTACGGGATTGAGATCGTTCGTTCGTTCCTTCGCTTCGTTCGTTCGTTCGTTCGCTTCGTTCGTTGGCTCCTGAGTAGCAAATAAAGTGACTGAAGAGAACGATCCGTAGATGTTTTTTTCGCAGCCAATGCTGTGAGTGAGTGAGTGAGTGAGTGAGTGAACAAATGTGAGTGAGTCGAGAGCGAACATTCGAGAGTGAATAAGTGAGTGAGTGCGTTCGTTAGTTCGTTAGTTCGTTCGTTCGTTCGCTCGTTCGTTCGTTCGTTCGTTCGTTCGTTCGTTCGTTCGTTCGTTCGTATATTCGCTCCGCTCGCTCGCTCGTTCGTATCAAGCACTCATAGTACTGCTTCGCAGCACTGTTCGCTCGATCGATCGTTCGTTCGTTCATTCGTTCGTTTATT
>JAKUAJ010000163.1:0-48340 GCA_030562865.1 Kodamaea lidongshanica (nom. inval.)
AGTACTATAATTACTCAATACTCACGAACGAATAGTGCTGCGAAGCAGTACTATAATTGCTTAATACTCACGAACGAACGAACTCGCTTTGCTCGTATGAGTGCTTAATACTCACGAACGAACGAAAGAACTCGCTTCGCTCGTATGAGTGCTTGATACTAACGAACGAACGAATAGTGCTGAGAGGCAGTATTATAATTTCTTAATACTAACGAACGGACGAATAGTTCTGCGAAACAGTACTATAATTGCTTAATCCTCACGAACGAAAGAACTCGCTTCGCTCGTATGAGTGCTTAATACTCACGAACAAACTCGATTCGCTCGTTCGCTCGTTCTTTAAATTCACTGCCTTTATTCGAGAGAAATGCTAGTTATACTCGATACATAGTTTAGACTCATTTTGACATAACTTTTTCAGAGTACACCTCCTTTGTGTTGTAGTAATCATACCATCGTACCATACCATCGTACATACAAGCTTATCCAATTATACCTTCAAGAAAAACCACAGGTATTGTCATCTATAGCAGATTTATATAATACCTCAGGTTCTTACCCCACATGTGCTGTAACATAATTGCGTTTCTGGTGGTTGGTTTGGGAATACAAACTAATATGTTTATTAGGTTTACAATAACAAGAAATTGTATAAGGAGGTTTATCAAGTCTATTGTTAGCAAATAATATAATGTTATCACTTGGGGAACCATGAGTGTGTGTGTGTGTGTGTGTGTGTGTGTGTGTGTGTATCAAGAACTCATAGTACTGCTTCGCAGCACTATTCGTTTGTTCGTGAGTATCAAGCACTCATAGTACTGCTTCGCAGCACTATTCGTTTGTTCGTGAGTATCAAGCACTCATAGTACTGCTTCGCAGCACTATTCGTTTGTTCGTAGTATCAAGCACTCATAGTACTGCTTCGCAGCACTATTCGTTTGTGCGTTTATTCTTAAAAAAACACTTGATCGATACTCAACTCAACTCACTCGCTGTACTTACTCCATGGACATCTTCAAACAATTAAACCTGGGGCTGGATTCGACACTGGAAAAGTTTCAAACACTTGCATTGCTTTTGGAGTCCCATGGCAAAAGCACTGTTGATGTACTAATACACGAGTCTCGAAACAATTTGATTTTGCTAGCCAATACTTTAGGAAGATCCCTAAGGGAACTTGAAGAGTATGTGAAATATTTAAAGTCGGATCTAGAGATTGAACCTAAAATCCCTGTAAAATTGACTAAATATATAAGTACTGGATTGCCCACATTGGATAAATACTTGGGTGGAGGGATTCCTATAGGAGATGTGACAGAAGTATTTGGAGCTAGTGGGTGTGGGAAATCACAATTTTTACTTCAACTTTCAGTGATGAGTCAGATGAATGAAGAAGAGCCAGGAGGTTGTATTATTATATGTACGGAATCATTTCTAGAGACCAAACGTTTAGATAATTTTATGAATTATTGGAAGGAGAAATATCCTAATGAAAAGATACTGATGGAAGATGTATATTATATTTATTGCTCAGATTTAGAAACTCAAGATCATATTATATTCACTCAATTACCATTACAAATCATTCAAAAGAAGGTTAAGCTTGTGATAATTGATAGTATGGCTCAACATCTACGTAGAGATGAAGTTGTATCTAATAAAATGTATTTTAAAGAGAAATTGACAAAACAGAATATTGAATTAAATCAAATTAATATTAATCAACGTGAACAAAAGTATCAATTTCTTTCAGCTTCAGAATCTTACAAGATTAAAAGTGGTAAATTGGAGTATATATATTCAATGTATAGACATCTCTCAAAATTAGCTAAAGATTTAAACGTTGCAATTGTTCTTGCAAATCAAGTTAGTGATTTTTCTATACATCAACAGGATTATTCTTCAAATCCATTAAATTTGGATTTTCAATTGGGGATTAATTCTGGTTGGGATGTGATGACTTTGAGGGAGTCTTTTGGTGAAGGAAATTATGTGAACGATATGAATGATATGAGTGATATGAATGGTATGAGTGATATGAATGATATGAGTGATATGAATGATATGAATGATATGAGCGATATGAATAATATGAGCGATATGAATAATATGAACGATATTAAACATTCAAATCATATTCACGATATCAATAATCAAATTAAAAGAAGAAAATTAACATCTAATCAAAACCTTTATACATTGGCATATTCACAAACTATGCAAACTAAACGAAAAGTTCCAACCTTGGGATATTCATGGAGTAAACGAATTCAAAATCGTATCATGTTGATGAAATTTTACAAACCCAATAAAAATGTTGATGAATTGTTAAAGGAGAGTGAGAGTAAAAGGTTAATTGATGGATGGAATATTGAAAGATTTATTAAAGTTGTCACATCTTGTTATAATTCTAACCAATCTAATGAGAGGGTTTGTTTTGAAATAACGAATGATGGGTTGTTTGAGAGGGAAATATGACGAACAAACTAGAACAAACGAGCGGAGCGAGTTTGTTCGTGAGTGCGTGAGTGAGTTTGTTCGTGAGTGCGTGATTGAGTGCGTGATTGAGTGCGTAATTGAGTGCGTGATTGAGTGCGTGAGTGAGTTTGTTCGTGAGTGCGTGAGTGAGTGCGTGATTGAGTGCGTGAGTGAGTGCGTGATTGAGTGCTTTCGTGAGTGCTTTCGTGAGTGAATGCGTGAGTGAGTGCGTGATTGAGTGCGTTCGTGAGTGCGTTCGTGATTAGCGAATTCAATTGGTACAGGCGAAACGAACTCACCCGCTTCGCTCTTTCGTGAGTAAGTGCGTTCGTTATTAGCGAATTCAATCGGAACAAACGAAACGAACTCACTCGCTTCGCTCGTTCGTGATGAGCGAATTCAATTGGTACAAGCAAAACGAACTCACTCGCTTCGCTCGTTCGTGAGTGAGTACGTTTGCGATTAGCGAATTCAATTGCTACAAACGAAACGAACTCACTCGCTTCGCTCGTTCGTGAGTGCGTGCGTTCGTGGTTAGCGAATTCAATTGGTACAAGTGAAACGAACTCACTCGCTTCGCTCGTTCGTGAGTGCGTGCGTTCGTGGTTAGCGAATTCAATTGCTACAAACGAAACGAACTCACTCGCTTCGCTCGTTCGTTCGTGAATGCGTTCTTGATTAGCGAATTCAATTGGTACAAACGAAACGAACTCACCCGCTTCGCTCGTTCGTGTGTGAGTACGTTTGTGATTAGCGAATTCAATTGGTACATGTTATGATTGGCAGATATTAACTTTAATGTCTAGTACAAGCTTTAGAACTTAACTGTATTTGACTGCGTCGTTTTCCGGTATTTGCTTCTGAGGGAGTCTTTCAACGATCAGTTCGAACTTAGACGCGATGTTATTGATGTCCATGCTCCTAATGTCAACTGGTTTTGGTTCTACTTTTCTAGGAAACCTGATACCAAAACGTTCCCATCTTACTACCAATATCAAGACAAACAGTGCTATTTGCAACATTAGAAATGTCTCGAATAAATGCTTCGATTTGGTGAAAGTAAACGGGTTCTGAATTGCATCAAATGTTTCAATTTGGTCACTCGCGACTTTCCGGAAAGCATCAGTGGAAGCGTCGATGGTAGTTGATATCATCTCCGCGCTGTAGCGGACCAAGTTCACACACCCTAAATTAGCGTCCGACAAATGTTTCCAAGTGAGAAAAGAATCTATTGTCACAATGACTGGCTTGATTTGTTTAAACACCGTTATTGCACATGAGCCAATAATGCTTAGGACCGCGGTCTGGAAAAGAACGGTTCTAGCGGTTGTAGCGACATCCATGTTATGGTCCGAGAGTTGAGCGAAGTATGCTCAACCTAACAGTACAAGCAAAACGAACTCACTCGCTTCGCTCGTTCGTGAGTGAGTGCGTTCGTGATTAGCGAATTCAATTGGTACAAGCGAAACGAATTCACCCGCTTCGCTCGTTCGTGAGTGAGTGATATGTTTAGAATCGCTTCGTATAAGAGTTTTGTTCAGGCAGGTACTAATGACACTTTGGTTGTCTTCAAAGATGACCGCATTGTTAATATACTGAGTTAGTGTGAGTGAGTTCGTGAGTGAGTAATGGATGGAATATTGAAAGATTTATTAAATTGGTACAAGCGAAACGAACGCACTCGTTCGTGAGTGAGTGCGTTCGTGATTAGCGAATTCAATTGGTACAAACGAAACGAACTCACTCGCTTCGCTCGCTCGTTCGTGAGTGCGTTCGTGATTAGCGAATTCAATCGGTACAAGCAAAACGAACTCACTCGCTTCGCTCGTTCGTGAGTGAATGCATTCGTGATTAGCGACATCAAATGGTACAAGCGAAACGAACTCACTCGCTTCGCTCGTTCGTGAGTGAATGCATTCGTGATTAGCGACATCAAATGGTACAAGCAAAACGAACTCACTCGCTTCGCTCGTTCGTGAGTGAGTGCGTTCGTGATTAGCGAATTCAATTGGTACAAGCAAAACGAACTCACTCGCTACGCTCGTTCCTTCTATATACCCTCCATTTTTGGTTTTTTTGACATATATTTAAAGAATTCACTAATTTTATCAAACCACAAGAACAATTCATCTCAAAGAAAGCAGTAAATTAACCTTTGGTGCCAACTTGAACTCCGAGTACGAACGAATGAGCGAAGCGAGTGAGTGAGTGAGTGTGGATGGAATATTGAAAGATTTATTAGTTTTCACATCGTGTCATAATTTTAACCAATCTAATGAGAAAGAAATATAACCCAAAGGTGGTTCGAGTTTGTCCTCACGAATGAACGAGCGGGCGAGCGAGCGAGTGAACGAACGAGCGAACGAACAATCGAGCGAACGAACAATCGAACGAACAATCGAACGATCGAGCGAAGCGATGATGGGTTATTTAAAAAGAAATATAACCCAAAGGTGGTTCAGGTTTATCCTCACTCACGAACTCACGAACTCACGAACTCACGAACTCACTCGCTTCGCTCGTTTGTTCGCTCGTCGCTCGTCGCTCGTCGATAAACGTGTATTCAATTAGTCGTGCATACAACCAAAATGATAATCACCCGAACAACAAGCAAACACAAATAAAAAAGGAGTACAGATATGAAGGTGAGTTAGCAGTTGTGATTAAACACTCAACCCATAGCTAATAGACTAACCAAAATAGTTTATCGATGAAGTTGATATAGAACTAGTTAACCAAGAACTAAACTTTCACACCCAGGATGGTAACTTGGTTATTAAAGGAGGATGTGACTTGTTCACCACCAAACCAATTGGATCCGATAGGAAACTCTTTAAAACAATACATAAGCATTTGGATCAAATTATTGAAGATAATCAATTTCTGAGGTCAATGGAACGTGAACGACAAAACTCAATACATTCATTTTTTGGAAGTACAAGCCCTCCTAAAGACTTTAGTTACAGAAGAGGATCGTACACTACGGAACGTGAACGAAGAATGAGTTCGAACCTGTCGCATTCAACCAAACCTACTGATAACTCAAGTGCAATTGCCGATGAAACCGAAATCGATGAATCGCCTTTTGGACCCCTCAAAAACACTACGACTAGAAAGACATTTGCATATTTGATTGCAATTTTAAATAGTACTTACCCCGATCATGATTTTCTGAACTTACAACCAACAACAGAAAACTTTCATAGGATTAATAGTCCAGAAGATCTTATGAGTAAGTTTAATAACCTCTTGACATCTTTAGGTAAAAAGGAATCCACGTTAAATTGGATCTGGGACATTGTGAATTTATATATGGATGTGATTCCATCCAAGACTTCTTCCCCTCATTTAGTGGCTCAATCCGGTGGATCTACTCTGAGGAAAAGTAGTTTCAACGCTTCCACCTCGCTTCCACGTAACGCCAATTCCAATGGGTCGTTGCATTTGATGGGTTCCGCCATTGGCGAGGACCTGTCGCCCAACCACTCGTCAAATCAGTACGATAACTGTCAAATATACCTGTTTGAACCAAGTGACGAGTCCATCCTTGATGATTTGGCCTACCCATACCAAATCATGTGGCTGTACTATTGGTTCATATACAACAAGAAGAAGAAGAGAGTCACCTTCATCTACCTCTCAGCCATCAACAAGAGCCATTACTCCATGGTGAATAGTTCTTTGAATGGGGCTGAAAATAAAAAGTCTACAAAGGTTTTGAATGCCGATTTTGATGAGGATGCGATATATGTGGATGAGAATGCCATTGAAGATGAGGATGATGACGATGATGACGAAGAGGATGAGGTTGTTGGAGGGTTGGAGATTTGATTAGACCACGCAATCCAATGTTGCTTGGTTATTGGCTTTTGCGGGTTATTTTACAAATGATCATATACTACAAATGAAAGTTGTTCCCAGTATTGATTACACATAACAGCATCATTCGTTAATATTCCCAAAAATCACAATCAGCAAGCACGTGTGCTGCCCCGCGAATCCTGCTTTGGCTTCAAGACTTTTGTAATACATTAAGAGATTTGCTCTGTATAGAGCGGACGGTACAGAGATCTGAATGTACACCTTTGGATGTTCATCGAACTAGCTATAACTAGTTTAATAAATAGTGATTAATGATCTATAAGTGAGCGAACGAACGAACGAGCGAACGAGCGAAGCGAGTTTGCTCGCGAACGAGCGAAGCTATAACCACTTTTCATGAGCTATCTCTCGAGCTCCAAATAATTCATATCATCTGATGGCACTCGCTTCAAATAATTCATATCATCTGATGGTACTCGCTAATTCAGCCTCATACTATTTCGTGAGTAGCAAATTCTTTTGATTAAGAACTGACGAGTACGAATTCTGAGTGTTTTCCATTGTAAGCATCAAAAACTCAAAATCTAATCCTGACTCACGAGTACGAGTCTGAATGTGAATTTGTGAGTGTTGTTCCATTGTACCTAGAACTCGAAATCACATTCGTACTCGCGAGTTTATCTCTCACAAACCGCCAAGCTCAGTCATAAACTCGCTAATCTCACTCGCTAGTGAGAAAGCTCGAGGCTTTTGAACTTTTCTCAAGGTTGCTTACTCATTCACGAACTCACGAACGAACGCACTCACGAACGAACGCACTCACGAACGAACGCACTCACGCACTCACTGACAAACTCGCTTCGCTCGTTTGTTCGTTTGTTCGTTTTTTCTCACTCACTCGCTCCGCTCGTTCATTCGTTACTCTGTTTAGACTTTTTATTGGCATTCTCATCATCATCACCCCTCCTCTTCTTACTCTCTTCATCCACCTTGGGTGTGCTTGGTGGTGTCAATTCTCCTGCAACCTTCAAGATTCTTGTATTTTGCTTCTCCCCGTTAACTGTTCTAAAATATGGTTGACATCTCCAGTAAGGAATTTGTTTGTAGGCACCACCCCAGCTTTCAATAGGCCCTGTTGTTATGACATCCAATTGTTTAATGTCTTCCTTTGCATAAATATCACACACTAATTTTTCCACTTGTTGAACAATCTCTTCCCACTTGTCGAAGGAGGCATGTACGCTTGTCAGACCAATCACGGGTCTAAGTTCTTTGTGGATGTTCAAAAAAGCATGCAAGATTTTAAAGAAATGAGCTTTGATGGAATGTCTAGATGCTCCAGCAGGGGCAGTTTTAACAATCTCGAAGTACTCTCTTAAAAGAAAATCAACTCTTGGGAATTGTTTGTCAACGTTATCATCAGCTAGCCAAAGAGTACCTGGATTATATAAATTTCCTTCTGCAGACATTACAGCATCACATGATGTTTGATCAATGCATTTTTTGACATCTTCAGGGTATAAGATATTTCCATTGGAGAAGAATACTTGATCTTTAGGTAAGTTATCCCTCAAGTATTTTAAGATTTTCCAGTTTGCTAAGCCAGTAGCTTGGCCTTTCATATCTCTTGTCCTTCCATGAATTGTTAAAAACTGAGCACCTGCATCAAGGACCATTTTGGCGTATTCTAAAGACTTTTCTTTATCATCATAAATTCTTATCTTAGCAGTGATTGGTACTTTTAAATTATCATGAGCAGTTCTAATTAATTTATGAATCAAATCCCAATCTTCCATTAAGAATGAACCATATTTCCCCTTTTTAGCAATACCTTGTGGACACCCCAAGTTTAAATCAACCGCATCACATTTGTCTTCAACAAGCTTTGCAGCTTGAAGAAAGTAATCAGGATCATTGGCACAAAATTGTACAACCAAAGGTCTATCTTGTTGTTCATCTCCATCAAGTTCTGACCACATGGATTTACGATATTTTTCTTCAGTTGCAAACAACCTAGAATGGAACATTGGAGTATAACAAAGTTCAGCCCCATATCTTCTAGAGAGTATTCTCCAAGCTAACTCACTTTGATCAACCATAGGTGCAACGATTGTCTTTGGTTTTCCGATTTTTTCAAATAATTCTCTACCTTTGAGTTTGTTTTGAATAGTCATGATTGATCTTTTTGATGATTTGATGATTGAAAGCATCTCTTTTTTCCTCTCATGGTTTGATTTTGTATGTGTTGATTATGTAAGCGGGCGAGTGAGGGAAGCGAAGCGAATGAGCGAAGTGAGTGATCGAAGTGAATGAGCGAAGCGACTTTTAATGTCAAGAGCTGCGAAGCAGCACAGGAGCGAAGCGACTTTTAGTGTCATGAGCTGCAAAGTACCACAGGAGCGAAGCAATTTCAAGAGCTTCCACCACCGGAGCGAAGCGACTTCTTTGCTCCTTTTAATATCAATAGCTACTGTCTTTTTACATTCTGAAATCTAATTTAAACTGTTTAGTGTTTGCTCAAGGAGCGAAGCAACTTGTCATGAGCTGCAAATTCACCAGGCTGTAGAATATATACTAAGGTCACTGGCTCCATATCAGTTTTACAGATGGATAAAAGTTTATTTAATGATATGGTAATTATGATATTGATAACGATATGAAGCATAGTCATAATGATATGATAAAAAATGAACCTTTGAAAGGATCACTCCCACAGAAAAAGAAGGTCGTACCCGGATTCGAACCGGGGTTGTTTGGATCAAAACCAAAAGTGATAACCACTACACTATACAACCTTTTCTGATTGCGTAGAATGTGGCATGTTTTGTGCGGTGGATTTATATGGACTTGTTTCCAGCTTACTGAACGAGCGAAGCGAGTGAGAGAGTGAGTTTCAATGTTCTAAAGTTATAGGCACCACCTGGTTAGGTGCAAGCGGTATGAAACGATTATTAAGTTGATGGAGGATGACTTCCATTCATTGGCTTTCTGTGGAAATGGCGATTGATGTAAGTGATCTGACTAGTTTGACCAATTTGAGTGATGCCTTTGCACCACTCACTCACTCGCTTCGCTCGTGAACCAAAGTATATTGAATAAATACTGCGCATAGCCATTTAACCAAACTATGCATGCTCACCCATGCCCACCCAAAGTGAAAAGCCAACGTGATTCGTATTGTCAATTTTTTCAAAAATTCATCAATTTGTTTAAAATATATCAAACTACGCTCGTTGAGTCAAACTACGCTCGTTGAATCAATACTTGATAATCCAAAAAAACCAAAGGGATAATGTTATCCGTTCATACATATACCCAGTAAAGTTAAAGAAGCTCAAAGACTTTAGCCCAAAGAAATAACGCTTTGACCTAATAAAATCATAACTGCAGGGTTCTAATCTACGCGGACAGAGCCTATTTCAAGTCTTTCCACTTTACCGCGCGGACAAATAGATATCAAGTATGACGTTAACAAGGGGCAAGTGAAATTTGTATTTATTCCTCTTTATCAACGTGTTTATTGTGATACGGATAGCATAATCCATGCCTTTGAATAGATGATCAATGCAATTGAATAGATGATCAATGTAATTTGATAATAAAGAAAAATACCGCTTTACATGTATGGTGAATATTGTCAGAAGCTTGCATAAAGTTACAACCAAGCCCGTGTATTACTCATTTCGAACCAGGGTTCCCATACCCTTAAACTAAAACAATAAGGAAGAAAATGTTTGACGCGAGTCGAGATCCCAATTTTGATGCATACCCTGCGGCACAACTTATAATCACGAATACCTAAAGAGTTTCAGTTGGTTTTATGACTCACCAAACCAGGTTTGTCATATCGTCTATAAAGCTTTGAATTCATAAACGTTACCTGAATAACTATCACTACAAACATCACCAGAATAAATATCACTATAAACATCACCAGAATAAATATAACATCAGTATCACTCACCATATATTGTAGAGGGGAAAAAAATCAGCACAAGCTTGAGAACGGTAACATCATATGAGCATCGCCCTTGGTACCTCGATTGATGTATTGTGGTTGGGGTATTGTTTCCATGTTATTGTTTGTCTTGAATTTATGCATGATATTCCAATTGGCTTGATCGTGATTTATTTTTTTTGAAAACACGTATATCGAATAGGGCAATTGAAAAAAATACTTTGGTACGCAAAACAAAGGACGCAGGCAAACAAGTCCTTTAAGCGATCACAGACCAAGCGAGTGGCGTGAATAACAAGTTTTAGGGCCGAACATTACTCCAGCATTAGCAATAAAATTGGAACATTCAACGTTTGATGGTTGCAAAGTGCGAGTGACGTTTTTTTCTCTGAACTGAATGAGCTTGGGGGTTTCGGTTATGTTGGTAAACGGGATGTCGGTAACGAGAATGGTTATTGGATACGATTGATCACAGATCCAGACGGCTGACTCCATATGAGTTACCAAAAAATAAAGCAAGTTTACCTGCTGAAACGAGAATTTTCTGGGGTACAAAACATCAAGGTACAAAAGTTGGAGGGAACCAGACAAACATTAAAGTGAAGCTTATTCCATGACACAAGCAACAAAGAAAACAACCGTAGGATTAAGGACAATACTTGTAAGTTTAAAGGTGAGCTAATCCAAGGTACACCCTCCACGTAGAACCCAAAAGACAATGCAGTTTAGGGTAAATCTTACTCAAGGAACAAAGGTATGGTACAATATTGAACAATAATCACAAAGGTGTAATTCAAAAGAAGTGAATGTGGGATAACCAGATTTTAAGTGAGTAAGGGTGACAAATCTCACGAACGAGCGAAGCGAGTGAGTGAGCAGTTTTTTCAGTAGTTGTTTCTTTGATTTAAATGACTTTTGACTATATGGTTGGATTTGTTTCTATAGGCTTGACGTATTGTGTGTAAGGTTAAAAATTTGTCAAATGTAGGCTTGACCTATTGGTTGTCGCTTCAGCCAAATATCACAAATTGAAACTCGGCTTTGCAGACTCGATCTAAACCAGCACACAAGAATTAAAGGTACAAAACAAATCACAAGCACGTTGGCAAATGCAGGTGTCTGGCGAATATAATAGACGGGCCCGTGACATACAGCCAGCTTGTGATGGCCAACTAAACGAACGAGCGAAGCGAGTGAGTTTGGTTGAGTGCGAGTTTGGGTGCGAGTTTGGGTGCGAGTTTGAGTGCGAGGTGTTCGTTCATTCGTTGGTTGTATGCACTAAAGCATTCCAGCGAGTGGATTGCTGTTCTAGACACTAAAGAGGAGAACTTTAACACCGAGGAAGCGTGATGAGTGTGTGAGTGACTGATTATGACGGTTTTATTGGTAATTCGTTTACTAATCAAGTTATTGTATCATAGGCAAACGCATTTGCATCTGCTGATGCAGCCGCAGCTGGATGAAGCGGATTTGAGCCACTTAGCGTAAATTTTCCATGCAAGCGAGTAGATCATCATCAGGATCAGATTAATTTAATTTACGAAGATATCAACTCAGTCAAGGATGGTGGGCTCAAGATGTGAACCGTATCAAGTTGCATAATCTAAAGTCATCATAACCACATTTCCAAGTTAATCCTCCAATTAAAACCTTAGATAAGGCGGATGATTAGATCAGGTTTCACCAAATTAGGCTTCACCAAATTAGGCTTCACCACATTAGCCTGCACTAATCGTAAAATTCATCTGGCAAAACTTAAAAAGAAATGTTTATCAGAAAGCCAACAAGTTGTGTACTCCTGGGAATGAAATAGTTTAGTTGAATCTCTCACTCACTCAGTCAGTCACTTACTCACTCACTCACTCGCTTCGCTCGTTCGCTCGTTCGTTCGCTCGTTCGTTCGTTCGTTCGTCTTTGAGTTCCACATCACCTAATTCATCTTATCTTTGCATAATGCAAAACCTGCACACAACCTATCGATAGATATGCGGAATTTATTATTGTGCAATTTATCACGGTATTATCCAACGAATGACAAAGGCAGATCATACAACTTGTTTATGCGTGATACATGTTTGTAAGGTTCAATAGGTGGCTCGATCAACAGAAATTCTCTATTATATTCATTTTGAGTTAGTTGACCCAATTAAGCATTAAAAAAAAAGAACATACTATTGTATATATATAACCCATTTTGTCCGTCCATTTGAATTTTTTGGATAAATTGGATTAATTAATAACCGAAGAACCATTTTCATTAATAAGAATGTCTTCAGCAAATCCTAATATTACCGGGACAGGTGCCGGAGGTGATATATTTATTGCTGATTTAAATAGTCAATTTGATAAAGGAGATATGGCATGGATAGGTACAGCATCAGTATTAGTTTGGATCATGATTCCTGGTGTTGGATTATTATATTCTGGATTAGCTAGAAAAAAACATGCTTTATCACTTTTATGGGCATCTATTATGGCAGCATGTTTGACAGCATTTCAATGGATGTTTTGGGGATATTCATTAGTTTTCACTCATACTTCAACATCTGGATTTCTTGGAGATTTAACATATTTTGGATTAAGAGAAACATTTGGAGCACCTGGAGTTATTTCAACAGTACCAGATATTTTATTTTGTTTTTATCAAGGTATGTTTGCAGCAGTTACTGCAATTTTAATGGTTGGTGCAGGATGTGAAAGAGCACGTTTAGGACCAATGATGATTTTCTTATTTTTTTGGTTAACAGTAGTTTATTGTCCAATTGCTTATTGGACATGGGGAGCAAATGGATGGTTATTTAAATTAGGTGCTTTAGATTTTGCAGGTGGAGGACCAGTTCATGAAAATTCTGGATTTTCCGCATTAGCTTATTCTTTAGTATTAGGTAAAAGACATGATCCTGTTACAACTGGTAAAGTACCAAAATATAAACCTCATTCAGTTACATCTATTGTTTTAGGTACAGTTTTCCTTTGGTTTGGATGGTTTGGTTTTAATGGTGGTTCAACTGGTAATGCAACTATTAGATCATGGTATGCATGTGTTAATACTAATATTGCAGCTGCAACTGGAGGTTTAACTTGGATGTTTGTTGATTGGTTTAGAACTGGTGGTAAATGGTCAACTGTTGGTATGTGTATGGGAGTTATTGTTGGTCTTGTTGGTATTACTCCAGCTGCTGGATTTGTTCCAGTTTATTTCTCAATACTTTTTGGTGTTATTCCAGCAATTGTTTGTAATTTTGCTGTTGATTTAAAAGAATATTTACAAATTGATGATGGTTTAGATATTTTTGCAATTCATGGTATTGGTGCAATTTGTGGTTCTATTTTAACTGGTCTTTTTGCTGCTGATTATGTTACAGCTTCTGATGGATCTGTTGTTGCTGATCCAAGTTTAAGAATTGCTGGTGGTTGGATTAATCATAATTATAAACAATTGGGTTATCAATTAGCTGGTTCATGTTCCGTTGGTCTTTGGGCTTTTGTTGTTACTGGGTTACTTTTACTTATTATGGATAAAATCCCAATGTTAAAATTAAGATTAGCTGAAGATGAAGAATTAATTGGTGTTGATATTGCTCAAATTGGTGAAATTGCTTATGTTGAAGAAATGGCTCACACTGATTTAGAAAAACTTGGTGATGTTAACACTATTAATCATGATAATGATGCTTACGTCGTCGAACCAATCCGTTCAACTGATTCAAGAATTGCAAGAGTATCAGCTCCTCCTCTTAACCCTTCTGCCATGCATGGAAAATCAAGTAACTTTCAAGGTACTTCAGCTACTCAAAGTGTTGAAGATTACAGTTCAAGAGAAGAAAAGAGATAGTTGAATTTAATGAATGTTTTTTATTTAATATTTAGGCTTACCGTATTGATACTGGTGAGATGATATTTGGATTGGGGCGTGATTCGCAAAGAAGATTTGTATAAGAAGTAAAGTATAAGAAGTATAAGAAGTATAAGAAATATAAGAAATATAACAAATATAAGATTAATAGTTATTTGATGTAGGTTTGGGTGTGGTGTTACGTTTTGGTCTACGGGTATGTACGTTGGTAAACTACACGAAATGCATATGATATCAATATACATGATATCAAAATATATCATATAGATTGATATCTTATATCATATAGATTGATATCTGTAATGATTTCTTTAAATCACTTAACATTAAAAAGTATTTCCAATCTCTTTCTTGCGGACACTGACTGTAATTTATACTTTTTGAAAATCCTTATATGCTCGTCGCTTCGCTATAAACTCGTATATTTTTTAGTTGGTTTATTTTTTATTCATATATATATATACTTTGTGATCCCCATGGATTTTATGGTTCCAGGACACATATTTGGAGGTTTGTAAGACATATTTGAAGTTGAGGTGATGGAATGTGGTGATGAATATTCATGATGAAGCGTTATATGTTTAGTGTTTATGTTGCATCTTGATGTTAGCGTTGTTAACGTCTTTCTTTTTAGTGTCTTCATGTTACAGTATCTTCATGTTAGCGTCTTCATGTTACATTATCTTCTTGTTATTGGCTTCAGGTTACAGCTTCTGTATGATATTCATGTTAATAAAGCATACAAAAAACATATGAACAGGCACATAAAGGGCATTTTTACATTTATGAATGATATGACTAATATATGCATTTTATGTACAAAGATACATATACGATCATATGTCATAATCAACAGTAATCTATGCCTGTAATCATATGGCTGTAATGAATACGCCTACAATCAATATGCCTACAATATACCTACAATCAATATGCCTACAATCAATAAACTTTGAATATACTCAATCTCCATTTGTCTATTATTCCGTACATTATTGTGCACACGGAATTTGATCATTTACAAAGATGAGTCAATTCTTTGGATATCGCACGTTGATCATCAGGTTGACATGGCACAGGCCAAAGGCGGTGATGGAGCATACCGTTTTATTGGATTAAAAAGATTGCATAGAACACATGGCTAGACCCAACTGTACGAAGGGAAAATTACTATTTATAGTTGACAATAACAATGTTACTCCAACAATTATTAATCAATTTTGACAATTAATAACAAACACCATCACGACACATCCCTTACTACTTACATCACTTACCACACGTACTACTTATATCACTTACAATACTTACAATAGAAAGGCACTCACCATCTAGAAAGCTGTGACTCCCCCAAAGATCAGCCCTGCAAAAGATGTTAAATATCCACCTAGTGAGATGAGTTACGGAAATAACATCGTAATAACTTTCGCAAAAACGATATCATGGATAGGTTACCCCAAAGGTATAAGTTCATCATCGTTCCTTTTTTTTAACATTTGTATTAAAAAGCCCAAAGATGTAAAAATTTGCAATAGTATAGGTTTTGATTAGATAGAAATGCCACCAGAAGTACGTTCAGCCAAGCCGGAGGAGAAGAAGGGGAGAATCTCCAGGTTGATGAATAGAAGACCTCAATTAGAAAGTCGGAGTAGTGATATGGATATTGTTTCTTTGTCTCACAATACACAAGTTCTTTCAAATGATTCTGCGTCACCATTACCTCAAGATATTTTGCAACCTGAGAAAGAATGCTTTGAGAAAGGTCCTTCATTAGAACGAAACGAAATCACCACTGAAGTGTATCAGGATTCAGATGGTCAATCCCTTCATAACGAAGAAGTATTTAAAGTTAATTATCCAAAGAGAAACATTTATAGATTTGTGTGTGCATGTTTTTGGCTCTTTTGTATGGGTACAAGTGATGGTTCAGTGGGGGTATTATTTCATTACATTCAAAAACAGTATGATATTTCATATTCGGTTGCATCTCTTGTATGGTTATCTAATGCTACTGGATATATATTGGTGGCTGCTTTTGCACTGCCAATGCAAAAATTTTTGGGTAGATATTCCTTATCGTTTGGATCTACTCTTTCCACCATCATGTACATCTTGGTACTGATAGGCTCTCATTATCCATTGGTTGTTCTTGGATTTGCCTTTGGTGGAGCTGGTGCTGCTGTTAACATTGCAAACTATAATGTGTTTGTTAGTCGGTTTGAAAATTCATCAGTTTATTTAGGCATTTTTCATGGAACTTATGGTTTAGGTGCAACTGTTTCTCCTTTATTTGCTACAGCCTTTGTTCTGTCTGGGATTAAATGGAATTATTTCTATCTCATTCTCGTGGGTCTTATGCCTATTAATGTTGCATTTGCCTATTATTCCTTTGTAATGGGAGAAGACGATACGAAAATTTGGACATATGCTAAAGATACTGCTCAACTCAAAAAAGAAACTTCTAAAGACTCAGGTTTAATGAAGGAAGCTTTAAAGAATAAAATCACTTGGATCTTATCCCTCTTCTTACTTGTTTATCAAGGTGGTGAGGTTGGTTTGGGTGGTTGGATAACAACTTATTTGCGTGTTTATAGAGGTCATGATAATAGTTCTATTGGTTATGTGGCTACTGGTTATTGGTTTGGTCTCACCTTTGGAAGATGGTTTGCAACTAAAATAGTTCATCGTTTTTTGGGTGCAAGAAGAGGAAATGCTGTATTACTTGTATCCACTATCGTCATGGTTGTTTTAACCTGGCAAGTGGCTTCATTACCTGTTGAAATCGTCACCATAGTCTTGTCCGGTTTCTGTATCGGACCTATATACCCTTTGATGTTGACATATGTGGTTCTGGAACATTTGATTCCTAGAAAAATCGAAGTTTCAGTTTTAACAATCAGTTCAGCTGTTGGAACTGCCGGAGGGGCTCTTTTACCATTTGTCGTTGGACTTTTAGCTCAATTTAAGGGAACTGGTGTAACGGTTCCTGCAATTATGGCTTTTTTCATGGTTGCTTTGGCTCTTTGGCTTGCTTTACCTAATTTAAATCAAGGTAATTCAAAAAGTATTTTGAGTAGAATTTGGTGATTTCAAGAATATGGTTTTATATTGATGTGAAATTAAATATGAGGATGGATATGATATGGACATGAAAAATAATGTTTAATGATATGAGGGTGCAAAGTCATCTTCGAATGATAGAGTAATAATGGAATAGAGTAATAAATGTTTTTTAAATGAACAACGAACGAACGAACGAACGAGCGAACGAACGAGCGAAGCGAGTGAGTGAGAGCGAGAGTTCGTGAGTGAGAGTGAGAGTTCGTGAGTGAGAGTGAGAGTGAGAGTGAGAGTGAGAGTGAGAGTGAGAGTGAGAGTGAGAGTGAGAGTGAGAGTGAGAGTGAGAGTGCGAGTGCGAGTGAGAGTGAGAGTGAGAGTGAATGCCAATTTATGACTTACGAATCACGAAGAACGAGTAAAGCGAGCGACGAAAGATTTGTGGGGTCATTTGAGGCATTTGATTCATTTGAGTCATTTTCCATTCAAGTCATTTACTTGCTTCGCTCATAAGGTTGCTCTTTAGTGCTCTTTCGTGCTCGTTAGTCGTCCCACCAACTCTTTTCGCTCCTAACTCGTTACGCTGGTTAGTCACTTTATCTGTTCGCACCTAACTCGAACCTAACTCGCTTCGATCGTTAGGTTGAACGAGTGAGTGCAAATTTATGATTTACAAATCACGAAGAAAGAGCAAAGCGAGTGATGAAAGATGTATGGGGTCATTTGAAGCATTTGAGGATTTAAGTCATTTAAGTCATTTACTCGCTTCGCTCGTTGGTCACATCATCTGTTCGCACCTAACTCGAACCTAACTCGCTTCACTCGTTAGGTTGAACGGGCGAGTGCCAATTTATGATTTACGAACTATGATACGAATCATGATTTATGTACTTCTGGACAACTATAGAGTCAATTCATAATCTGAATATGATTAATAAATTCAATACTTTTGTATAATTCGTACAATTTGTATATTCATCTCAACCAATGTACACCTGATCATCACCTCATTTCTTAATATTATTTAGTAAATGTTCCATTCATTCTACGGGTGAGTGAAGGTAATCTAGACCTATACGAGTGAGAGAGTGTCGGCCTTACAAAAAAATGAAGGTTGAACGAATGAATGAACGAATGAACGAATGAACGAATGAACGAATGAACGAATGAACGAATGAACGAATGAACGAATGAACGAATGAACGAACGAACGAACGAACGAACGAACTAATTTTTGCTGCCCACTTACTTAAATTCCCTACTTACTCACTCACTCACTCGCTTCGCTCGTTCATTCGTTCATTCGGACCTTTGGAAAAAGAAAATGATAAACTTAATGAACTCAATGATGAGCTCAATCACACTTGATAAACTCACTCGCTATACTAGTAGTTATTCGTGCTCACTCACACTCACAAATTCGCTTCGCTCATTTGTTTGGTGGGACTCACTCATTTTTTCGTAAGGTTGACACTTGCTTCGCTCGATTGACTTTGGTACTCCGCATCACCTCAATCTCACTGTGCTCGATTGACTTCAGTACTCAAAGGCAGGGTTAAATACTTTTAAGTCAAAATTCACTTTGCTTATTCGTTCGTATGTAAAGATTCTATACTCACTCACGAACTCATTTGTTCTTAGGTTCACCTTTACGAGCGAAGAATACCATATATCAGTATTACATTTTGCATTAACCGATAAAGTCTAATCAGCTGCCGTACTACAGATAGTAAGGAGACTGATTGTCACATACTTGTCTCATTACTCATATCATACTTTATCAGTGATATGACACTTTAGGCATATCATACTTTATCAGTCATATGGCACTTTAGGCATATCAGACTTTATCAGTCATATGACACCTTAGTCATATGACACTTTACTCATCACTCGCTTCGCTCGTTCTTCGTGTCAATTGCTTTGCTCGTTCTTCGTGTCAATTGCTTCGCTCGTTCATAGTATTGCTTCGCAGCACTATTCGTTCGCAGAACTATTCGTCAACCTCGCGAACGAGCGAGTGAGTTCGTGAGTTCGTGAGTTCGTGAGTTCGTGAGTTTGCGAGGTTAGTCACATTATTGTTGCTCACGCACTTGTTCTACTTGTTATACTTGTTATACTTGTCGCACTTGCTGCTTTCGTTCTCTTATATATGTTGCCCCAAAAACCACCTCGTGGTTATATTTTTCACTTGATTCTATGCAACCCTTTGGTTGCAAAACCTTTAAACTCATTGAAAAAAGCACACAACAAAAGCAAATGTAGTCATTGGTGTCGTTACTGCAAATTCTCATGTTGAAAACGATGAGTATTCACAATATGTTAGAGTTGGAATACCACTCCACTTGGTGAATACTCTTACGTTACGATTCATCGAATCGGTGAATCATTCTCTTGGTAAACCCTTCATGTGGTGCTTCATTCCTGTTGTACTATTCCTAAAAATGGAGTAATCACGTCATAGTGCTGAAACTGTGATGAAACCTAAAACTAAGCATAAACGTTAAGAACAAGACATAATAGTATCCCCAAAACGTATGGTATAACATTTGAAAGTGAAGTGAAATTTAAGCCCCTTGTGACGTGTAAACCCTCGGACATGCAAACCACTCGGACATGCAAACCCCTCGTGACGTGCAAACCCCTCGGACGTGCAAACCACTCGGACGTGCACCTTGTCTTGTTCAAACCCTGGTTGCCAGTATACCACTGGCAACATCGAAAATCAACCCCTCCAAAACCTTTAGCAACTCATCCTTTTGCTTAACCTAATGCTCATCTTCCACTTTGGACAACTCCAGTACCAATTCTCGGATCATCTCAAACTGCAGCTCAGGACTCACCCCAGGATCAGTCAGTCACAAACAGACATATTCAATCAGATATACAAAATTGCATATACAAAATTGCATACACCCATTCACGAACGAACGAGCGAACTCACTCAATCACATACACCCACTAACTCACATACACCCACTCACCCACTCACATATACCCATTCACATGCACCCACCCATTCACATACACCCACTAACGAACTCACTCACGAACTCACGAACTCACTCGCTTCGCTCGTTCGTTCGTTCGCTCGGCAAAATACCAATCTGTCTTGATTTGAGCATGCTGTCGGTCAGCAACTCGTTGATTGTACCGATAATCTCTTCTGAAATGTGCCTCCTCACCTCTTCTTTCCGCTGTAAGCCAGGAACAGGAGCACTTGCGGCAATGTATGCCACGGATATGGGGTCGTCATCGAGGAATATGGCTTCGATACATCCACTCATAGTACTGCGAAGCAGTACTATTTGTCACTATGCCTTCATTTATGCCTGTTTATTTAATATACAAACCTCCGTTATATATTACTAACCTCACAAACTCACTCACTAACCAACTCGCTTCGCTCGTTCTATAGTAATAGAACTCACTCACTCACTAACCAACTCGCTTCGCTCGTTCTATAGTTATAGAACTCACTCACTCACTAACGAACTCACTCGCTTCGCTCGTTCGGCTTCGCTCGTTCGTTTGTACTAATAATAACTCTCAGTGTAACAATACAATTCAGGGGAATTCTCCATCTTTCGACATCCCCGACATGAACCTTTAACCTTGTTGGCAAAATCCTTAGTCCCACATGCAGCTATCCCCATTGATTTGTAATTCCCATCCGAACATTGTATCAATTCTTGCGTGCAATGTTTCAATAATAAATCTATGTTAGGCCTATGATATGCTTTACTACTGATACCCAGATCCGTTGGTGACAAGTCATTTTCAATTTGCTTATTTTGCAAGTTATCCATCATAAAGGTATTTGTCTTGTTGAGCTCATCATTTAAATCATGAGATGATTCATTTTCTCTTGTCAAGTAGATATCAAAGATTGCTTTACCATCCAAGACGTGTTTTTTCAAATCTTTAATCAAGTAATCAAACCATAAAAGGTCTTTTTCATGCTTCACTATCCATACAATATGAACCTTTGCATTCGTAGACCTCCCGAAAAAGTCACCAGCCGTGTCACGTCTCCTTATAGTGTTTAATAAATCCAATGCTACGGGTAAAATAAATGACCCACCTGACCCTGTGGCAATGAACAAAGAATAATCAAAGTTAATAAAAGGTTGATAATGACCACCATAAGGCCCAGCAAATAAAACCTTTAATTTAACGTTAGATTGCAGATTTGAAGGGAAAGCATTTTCTTCATCCTTGATCAAATCATCTTGTAGAGCTTTTAATTTTGTCATCAACAGTTTAGTAAAACCTTTTTGTTTCCTCACCACCAACTTGATTTCACCAGATTCACTTAAGGAAGCAATGGTGAATGGATGATATTGGAAAAATTTAACTTTACCAACGTTAAGATATATATGTTGACCAGCTTTCCAATCTTTATACCTTGGAAGGAAATTATGATACCACTTGTGTTGGCGTCCCAAATCAATGTTTCTGATTGGGATTGTTATACGGATAGTTTGATCATCTAATATTTCGAATTCAGACCTTCCTTTAGTTGGAGATTTATACTTGTGAAGATATTTTATAATATGACCCAAGATCCTATCAATAACCAATGTATGAATAGTGACTAGTATAACAACTCGATTTCCAGGATTATGGAAAAAAGCCATTAAAAGCATAACAAAATTGGCAATTCTATGTTGAAGTAGGAAAAAATCATAAGCTAAAGCTCTTATAAATCTTAAACTGAACCAAGTTAAAACACAAAGAAAGGCATAGGCAATCATTCCAAAGATTTGAGGTGGAATAAACATCATAACTGTAAAGTTAACTCCCATCCAATAGTTACAACACATGATAAAATGAACAGTGATTAATAACCACATGGCTCTTGATATCCATCTATGAATAAAATTCAATCGATCGTGTTGTAAACCTGAAATAAACCCAATGAAATCACTCTTTGTGATTGTTAATATTATCATAGGTAAATTCCCAACACCAACTCTTCCTAATCTTTTTGCTATGATATATTTTCGAGGTAAATAATCCAAATCAATTGTCTCTCGATAACAAAAAATCCCGATTATTAACACATATCCAACTGCCAAAACAATTATACTTGGCTGAATATAATAATATGTATTGCGTATTTTCACTTCCATACATTGAACCCATATATCCCAATGCTTGAGAATTCTGAAAAAAAGAACCTTTTTCAATCCTTCTGGATTCCGTCTGTTTCGGAGTAATTTCGGAACCCAATGGAAGATTATTCCATGGAAAATTAACAAGCCTAACGTTGACACTGCAACTAGCCATTCGAATTTGTTGTTTCTATCTCTTTCCACAAAGAATTGTTTATCAAATGGAATACTCATTAATGTTGATTATGATAATGAAATGTTTTCAATTTAAACTAAACTCTTTGACCTTAATTAATTTTAAAGCGGGGCCGGTGAAATATATGCTTCATACATGAAGATGAACATTGAAAAATATCTTGTCTAGACTTTGGTTTTGCAATAATATCTTGGCTAGACTTTTTGCTTTGCTAAACATTTAATAATCCTGGTTAATGCGTATACGGCTTTGATCAAATAGATAAAGCCACAAAATGTGCCACAAAGCGGAGGCTTGGCATAGTTTATAACTGAGTTGTATTTTTAGCCAATGAAGTTTAGAAGCAAGAACTATAGTTGACCAAGAATTAAAGGTCAAATTGAATGAGAATTCAGTGACTGCATTGGGTTGGGTTTCTTTAATTCATTATTGACTTGGTTTGCTTGTTGTTCACACGGGTGTATTGTTTGTTCCTTATCATAATCAGTAATTTCTGTATGTAGTTGGCTTTTGATATCATTATCCTTGAGACGTTATTGTCATTTCATTGTACACACTTGTCGATACCACCTCATTTTGCTCATTTTGCTCATTCTCTCCAACCTCTTCCCCCGGTTATGAACCCCATTAGCGAGTTCTCGGAATTGGTCAAACATACATAAACCCAAAGGTTTAATGAGAATATTCAAACAAATGATCAAAGTCTCAATTTTATTCACCATAACTTGTGTATTGGCAAATAATTGGGCCACATTCCCAAAGGTTCCAAAGACAGCCACCATCAACGGTTTTGCAGATCCAATCATGGATGCCCTACCACAATGTGCTAGAGATTGTGTTTCTTTCGATACTAGAAATACTCCATGTCCATATTGGGATACAGGTTGTTTCTGTGTAATGCCTCAATGGTCAGGGTTAGTTGGACAATGTGTTGCTCGGAATTGTCGAGATGAAGATGTGGTTTTAGCAACTTCTGCTGCAAATTCCTTGTGTAATAGGGTTGGTGCAATGACATGGATGATGCCAGCATCCATATCAACAGCATTATCTGTTGCTGCAGGCACTGCCGTTAATGCCGAATTGACTGGAGTCACCAGTGCTTCGGCAGGTGACCTGAGTTCTAGGTCTGGATCATCACCAACTGGAGAATCAAGAGATTCAAATAGTTCATCAAGGAATGATAGTTTTACTATTGGTGTTAGTTTTTTAATGATTTGTATTGGTACTTTTTTCAGTATGATATTTTAATAAACGTGTGAGTAAGGTTGTTTGTTCAAGGAGAGTAATAGTGAAGAGTGTGATTGGTGATATGAGTGAATATCCACCAAGCACTTGTAGTACTGTGAAGCAGTAGTACTGCGAAGCAGTACTAGAGTAATTTGAAGTGAAGAGTGTGAAGGTGATATGAGTTCGTGAGTTCGTGAGTGAATATCTACCAAGCACTCACAGTACTGCGAAGAGTGTGATTAGTGGTGATATGAGTTCGTTCGTTCGTTCGTTCGTTCGTTCGTTCGTTCGCTCGCTCGTTCGTGTGTGAATATCTACCAAACACTCACAGTACTGCTTCGCAGTACTAGAGATATCGTTGGTTTTTGACATCTAGTTATCACCTCTAAAAAGTATTCTTTTAATTTTCAAGTATTCCCGAAAATCAGTTCATATCTTCAAATTCAACCATGAGTTAACCAAATTCTGGTGCCATCACTTGAATCCGAGATGGACTGCCAAGCCTTGAATTTGGGTGCGAATTTGGGTGCGAATTTGAGTGCGAACTTGGCCGCGAACTTGGCTGCGAATTTGGGTGCGAACTTTTAATGAAATGCGACCCAACTCCGATTGGCTAGTTTATTTGGTTGGATTTAATATTCTCTTGGTTGTTTTGCAATTAAGGTTGGCTGATTATGATATGACGAGTTGACGGGTGTCTGACGAGGTGTAGGACGAGGTGTCTGACGAGGTGTAGGACGAGGTGTAGGACGAGGTGTCTGACGAGGTGTCTGGACTGTCTAAACTGAGGGCTGTCTCAAATTGTATTCACCGTGTCTCTTTAATATCATTAGCTTACGATATCACCCTTCTCCGTTTTCAGCACATTAACATCCTAATTGGGATACTTCAACATGTCACCAATGGCCGATTCTCGCAGGTAACGGCTTCTTGCCAAATTTGTCAAGTCTTGGCAACATCCATTTGTTATTGGTTATGCTTGTTTATAGGGCTTGCAACAAGAAATGTGAATTGCTATGGAGAAATTATAGTTGCAACAAGGTTATTTGAGTTGAGGCAAAGAACATCCTTAAATACGAAGCTAGTTCCAAAGATTTTAAATACAAACATGAGTATCTCTTCTTTTATCGCTAGTGCTGCCGTCACAACCATGGCTGCCGATGGAGGCAACCAATGGTCCAACTTCCCTCCAGTTCCTAGAACTGCCTCTATTAATGGGTTTGCCGACCGTATCTACGATACAGTCCCCGAATGTGCTAAGGAATGTCTCACTAATCAAGGAACAGGTAACACTCCTTGTCCATACTGGGATACCGGTTGCTTGTGTGTTATGCCTCAATTCAATGGACCAATCGTTCAGTGTGTGATTGACAGCTGTGTGGGTGGGCCAAACGTTGAGGCTGTTGCTTCGCAAGCTACCGCAGCCTGTTCGAGAGCTGGTGTTTGGGAGCCATATTGGTTTTATCCAAATTCTCTTTCCGAAGCTTTGGCACAAGCTGCTGCTGCCACCCCAAATGAAATTCGTGATGGTTCCAGAACTGAGAATTTACAAGAACCAACAACCACTTTAACTCCAACTACATCGTTGGAGCGTACTGGGTCATCAACTGAGACTGCTGCTCCTTCAGCTGAGCCAGAGCAATTGAGTCCATCATCGTCAGATGAGCCAGAGCAATTGAGTCCATCATCATCAGATGAGCCAGAGCAATTGAGTCCATCATCATCAGATGAGCCAGAGCAATTGAGTCCATCATCGTCAGATGAACAGCAAGGTTCATTATCTCCTTCCGGACCAACAGCTTCAGTTTGGCCAAGTAGTGGGTCCCCTTCACAAAACCAATCTTCGTCCCATTCCGTTTCATTCCATGAGCCTTCAGTTTGGGATGGAGCTGCTGGTAGAAACCAAGGCTTGATTGGTTCAGTTGGAATCGTGGCCATGTTGGCATTATTGATCTAACAGTGTCAACGTTGATTATTCTTAAAATTTGTTTTAGCTGTTTAACAAAATGTGTCTTCTCTAATGATCTTTGTAAATGAAAATGTATCGTTGTAGTGATGATAAATGCGGGGACTCTGTAATTACCAAGGTTCATCAAGTTTAACCATAAATCACTATATGCATCCACAACATGCTCGACTGATTTCGATCGTAGCAATCAATTTTGACTATCATTTCACTGATTACTAGCACTTGTTTTAATAAACTATTTGCTAGACTTGTATCAACTAGTATCAACCAGTGATATCAAATAGTGGTGTTTTCTGGACTTGTATAACTAGTGGTATCAACTAGTGGTGATATTTTCTGAACTTGTATCAACTAGTGGTGTTTTGCTAGAAAACATGCAAACATAAAGACCAATATTAGGAGTCCCCAAAACGTCCTCTCCACTCGTATGCTCCCCGGGTAAATTAATCGTCAAGTCACAAAGAAGCGCAAAAAAATTGCTACTGACCGATCAACAAACAATTAACTAATAACGCCTAGTTATACCCCCCTAAACGACCCATAACCCTAGAAAGATTTGGCGATAACATGTCATTACTGCGCAATACCAATGGTGTGACCTCGAGTGGGGCAGACCTTGACTTTGCCACAGCTATTCTCACGTCCAAGAGTCCTAAGGAAGCTTCACAAATTCTTCCTAATGTTTTAAATTCACTGGCCAAATTGATTAATGAAGACTTGGTGAATTGGTTCAGTGAATATGGAGCTGTGTTACTGGATTACCGTCGGCAATTGAAGCTTTTAAGTGAAAATGGTTCCGGGTTCTTTAAAGAGGACCAATTTGGTGGCGAATATAGTAACTTTCCAAATTATTGGAACTCAGTTTTATCTACAGTAAACAATGAAATTAAACACTTGGAATCAGTTGAAACAACCATTAAACAAGATATCTTAAGTCCACTTGCTAATGTTTTCCAAAGAGACATTCAAGTATCTGAATTATTAATAAACAGTCAAGAATTGAAAGAAGTTAGTCAAGATTTATCTAAAGGTGTGAACTCTGCTGAAATTGATTGGAATTATAAAGCACCAACCTCTTTTTCTAATTTGGAAAGATTTAAATCTAATGAAATTCAAATGACTTTTGACGTTGTGTTCAACTTTTTACAAGCTCAACATGATAAATTGACCAAAGATTTGACTCATAATGAAGACTCAACAAAGTTTTTATTAAAGAACTTTAAATTATCTGATGAATTGAATTCATATTTGAATTATTTACAAAGAACTCATTTTGACGGTGTTCAAAATGATCTGTACTTTGGTAAAATCTTGAAGCAACAACAAAATCAATTACGTTACAATGACAATAACCAATTTGAACAAGCTCAAAATAAGAGATTGAGTACAATGACTAGAAATAGTGATAATCAATCTTTAACTCCAAGTAATAAAAAATCTTCAAAATTGAAATCAAAGGTGGGTTCCATTTTCGGTAGAAGAAAGAAGGAAAAACAATCCCCAAAAACTTATAACACAATTGCTGAAGATGAAATCTCAATCAGTTCAGCTAATCAATTACCTCTCAACACATATCAACAACAAGTTAATCTTTCAAGAGGTTCAACTATAAAACGGTTGAATAGTGAGCAACAAAGAGACCCCCCAATCCAAAAAGAAACCGCTCCAGTACAAAAGGAAGTTCAACGTGAAAAATCCTTAAGAAGAGACGATCAAAAAGTTTTCCCAGTCCCAGGATTCTACACAAACCGCCCAACACAACCAGAGAATAACTTTAGAAGCACCATTCAACCTGTCGATGGTTCATCCAGTAAACTTTTGGATGAATCAGAATCATTCAAAACACCAAACCCTGAACAAGGTCAACTTGATCACTTTAAAAATTCTGCCCAACCAATCAACTCAATCACCTCAACCAACCCAACCAACCCAATCAACCCAATCACCCCAATCAAACCTATAAGCAATACACAAGAATCTCCAAACGTTGTCAAATATGAATCATCTGAATCATCTGAATCCTCTGCCGATGAAGGTCCTGATGACTCCATAATCGGCAACAATAGATTATCATTGTTAGAAAAACATGACTTGTCCAAACCTGAAATTGAAATCTCCAAAGTTGACCAACCAACAACATTGAACCCTGTGGAAATCCCAGGCTCTTACTTGAAAACTTCTGAAGCTCTGGAAACTTCAAACGGGTTTGGTTCGGCCTTGACGAGTAAAATCTCAGAAAGCTCCTACTCGGTCTCAACTCACCTGGAATTAAATGTTTCATCTCCATTCAATTCCAACAAAGAGGAGCAACAAGAACAAGAACAACAGGCTGTACTTCCAGAACCAACTGTTGCCCATTCTGCTCCACCTCCACCTCCTCCATCAAGAAAAGTTATTCATCATAATGAAGAACCTACTTCAAGAAGGCAAGAGATTCATTCTCAAATTTTCCACAATTTACCTAAAAGTCGTGAATCTATCATTCAACCTCCAGCTTCTGCTCCCCCAACCAGTGGTATAAATGGGGATGCAGTTGGTAGTGGTGTTGGTGTTGGTGTTGGTAGTGGTGTTGGTGGTGTTGGTGGTGGTGTTACTGGTGCTGTTGGTGGTGCTGTTGGTGCTGTTGTTGCCGGGGCTGGAGTGGTTGCCGGCGCGGTGGCCGGCGCGGTCACCGGAGCAGTTACCGGATCCAACAACCCAACCAACGAATCAACAAGCAACTTCGCTGTGCAGAAACAAGACACTGGTGGGGCCTTGTTGAAACAAAATGACTTTGTTCAACATTTCATCGGAACCAATTCAAACACTATTGAAGGTTTAAACTCCTCGATATCTGAAGTGCTCAATGCCACTTTCAAAGGATCTAATTTGGTCAAGTCAACAATCATCGGAGAAGTTGCATTCAATTACAATCCAAGTCTTTACGACTCAGCAACAACTAATTTGATCAAGGTTAAGATCCCATCTAAATTCGATCAAATGATCTTGAATGATGAATTTGTTGAAGATTTAGGCGGAGATATTTTCCAATTGAAAACTGACTTGATCACAACTAATACATTAGGAGGGGTCAAGTATATGGTGAAATTGAATGAAAGTCAAGTTCCTGTGTTAGTGAAACATATTTGGAAACATGAAAATCATCAATCTAGTTTGATAATGAGCTTAAAATTGAACCCGGTTTATGAATCTGTGTCGTTAGAAAATTTGCTTGTTAGTACAGCTTTAGCGTCTGGCGTGGAAGTCAAATCTGCAGTTTCAAAACCAGTGGGATCATTGAGTAACGAATCAAGTAGAATAACATGGAAATTCTCCGAAAATTTGACATTGACCAAAGCTAACCCCGAAGAAAAATTCCTTGTTAGATTCTTCACTGATGGGTTGGCTAGTGAAAATGCCAGTGGTGTCCAATTGAAATTCAGTGTTCGTGATACCAACATCAAGTTTGCTCACATCTATGATGTGAATGATAGCGAGCTCCCTGTTACCAGACACTTGGCTACTGGTACCTTTACCGCACACTCCGATTAGTTTTGTTCTTTAAATGTATTTCTTTGTTTTTTAAAAATAGTTCTGTAAAACGTGAAATGTTTAAGCTTAGCATTTACTACACTGTCCGATCGCAGTTATAATATTGATCCTTAAAATTGGTTACAAAAATACCTATAAATATACCTCTGAAATTAATCATTCTTCTTCAAAGGAGCGTCATCAACCAAGCCATCATATGCAATTTTCAAACTATTCAACTGCTTCTTAAAAGTATCAATATCTTGTTCTTTCAATTTAATCAATTGCTTATACTTTTCCACTTCACCATCTTGTTCTTCAATATAATCTTTTGCAGTCTTTTGTTTAAGTTGTCTGTATTCAGCTTCTTTTTTAACCATTTTTCTGACAATGGAGACCAGAATAGCGATTGCTAAATGCAAATACAAGACAGCACCTGTCAAGTACAAGTTTCTTTGAGAGTAGAATTTACTTGCCAATTGATCATGATTCAAGAATTCATTCCCGTTATTGAATCTCTTTAATCTATTGATGCAATCGAAAAGCTGCATCACTAGCAACACTATGCTAAATATAACCACCACCTTGACGTGTTGGGACTTTTCCATAATGTATGTTGCAGCCACAATCTTTTTCCTTACCGGGTATGGCAATGGCAAGAGAATCGTGACAAGGCCGAGCATTTGCCCGACCAAGGTTGCAAATATCAAATTCATTTGAATGCTCATGTTGTTCTTAGTTGTTTTTTTTTTTTTTTTTCCATTTGCCTCTTACCATTTCTTATTATCGCACGAGATATAGAGAGATGAAAGGAGTGAGGTAATGACACGCATGCTAGTTTGAACAGTATTGGATTAGCGTAATTCAATGATGAATTGTTTGGTTGGAGAGTGTTTATTTGCAACGATACATGGATAGGATTTTGGTAATACATATGGACAGTATAAGAGAAGGGTTGTATTCATTCTAGAGATTAATTGATTTATAGTCATTGGTTTCTTTATTGGTTATTGGGATATTCTTCTGAGTGTGAGGTATATCTTCAGTTTTGCCACCACCATACGTTGTAATTTATTTGCACTCTGTTTCAATTAATTTGTACTCTGTTTCATTTGTTACAATATAATTATGACTTCCAAGGGTAGAATATGGCTACTTGTACAGCACACACTATTTCAAATCATACCCAACTTGTACAATCACTGTCAATGGTTTTGACTATAAATGTCACCTCCTATCTTGTCAAACACAAAATCACAGAGTGCAGCTCAGTTCCTATTGCGATCTCAGATTTACGCGTATTCTACTTTTGCATAAATCTCAGACCAGCTGCAACCCACGCACAAGCAATAGAGCAAACGAGCGTAGCGAGTGAGGAGAATAAGGACGATTTAGTGAGCTTGTTCCAATACGAAACTTTATTTAAAATGAATGTGATATCTATGATTTTCTTTTGTAATCAATGATTTTGAAATGATTTCTGGACTACAAATGGATAAAGTGTAATCAAACCCCAAGCATCGTTTGAGTAAAACTTTACAACTACCCCGAAGCTTCAAATCAGCTCTACAGCTTTACTAACGTAGAGATATGAAAGACGCCACCCGCTTTGAGAATCAGGTGAATTTATTGAACGATCGAACGAGTCGTGAGTTCGGTGAATGAGTGAGCACAGGTTATGTGCAGATATATAGCCTTTTCGAATATATTTATATCATTATGATTATCTGATTATATAATTATATCATTTCATCATATTATCACTTCATCATATTATCATTTTCTATCCAATTGTCTGACTATATGATTATGTCATTATCCAACCCCAAGCTTATATCAAAATCAGTAATCTCAAAGCTTTCCATCCTATTGGATGGTTTTCACAGAAGGAGAACTTTACGTTCAACTTTACAATCATCAACTTTACAATAGTTCATCTTCACAATCATATAGCACGTTACTACTCAAAAGACTATGTCACTCCAAACAAGCGAAGCGAGCAAGCGAAGCGAGCGAGCGAAGTGAGTAATTTTGAATGTCCCGATGGTTCTCCCTCACTCAGGAACTCACGAACTCACTCACGAACTCACTCACTCGCTTCGCTTCGCTCGTTCGTTATATCTACACTTTATACCCAAATGATTGACATTTTCATTGTATCTTTATCTCAGCTATTCATCCTGAATCTCCATATCGGAAGCTGTACTCTATATCAGGTGCAATCAAGGAGGCCAAATACAAGTAGATTCTGAATGTCCAACGCCCGCGGAACACAGAAATTACCATTAGAATTCAAACCTGTACACAATTGAGCGAAATACGCATTACGGTACGGGTCTTTGGCCAGACAGTTTTCGCAGCCAACCAACGAGTGAGGTGAGTGACCAACGATATCAAGAAGGTTGGCGTTGAATCATAAAAGGTATATTTCAATCATCATACTAAACTCGTAATCATACATTAGTATTAAAATGGATTACTATTCAAATCATGAATTACTATTAAAAATATTGAATACATAATAAATACTCTCAGATCGAAAATTCGCTACTCCAATCATGAATTACTATTAATTGTATTAAATACATACTATTAAATACTACTCTCTGATCAAAAATTCGGTACTCACTCACTCGCTTCGCTCGTTCGTTCGTTCGCTCGTTCGTTCGCTCGTTCGTTCGCTCGTTCGTTCGCTCGTTCGTTCGCTCATTCTAGCTAGTCCCAGATAGCTCCACAAACAAATCAAAACTCCTCTCCACATCTCTAAACTGCCATGGAAACAATTTACGCACAGGCTCTTCCAAAATAAATCTGGCTCCTCCAAGAGTTTCTCCTCCAAAGTTTCCATCACCGTCTCCTGCAAAGTTTCCGTTACTGTCTCCTCCTCAATCTCCTCTGTGTGATACAATTTGTGTGAAAAAACGGTTTCAGATTCAAACACCCGTTCTGGTTCCACAAACCTGTAGAGATGGATAAATGGTTGGGGGTTGTTTGTAAACTCTTTGGCTTGGTTGGTTTGATTGGCTCGGTCGACTCAATTGGCTAGGTCGACTCAATTGGCTAGGTCGACTCAATTGGCTAGGTTGGCCCAATTGCCTCGCTTGCCTCATTCACCTCACTTTCCTCATTCACCTACTTGCCTCATGTTCCTCTCTAATTTTTTATCACCATTTCATTCTCTTTGCCTCTTTCATTTTCCACATTTTCACTCCCATATTCATCCCAAACATTTCCATACATACTCGACTCGAAATTGAATTTTCCAGTACCAACCTATTTTGACGGGGCCTCCTTTGTTGCGTCACATTGTGAGTCATTTGAAAACCAGTCACTTTGGATGTGTTGGTTGTTTTTGGGGTCTGTTAAATAGTTTAATTCTCGGTGTACCGGTCTCTACATTCTCGGGTGAGTTATCGTTTAGTGTACCGGTCTCTGCGTTCTCTGATAAGTCATTGGTTGGGAAATCATTGGTTGGAGAATCATTGGTTGGAGAATCATTGGTTGAGAATCATTGGTTGGGAAATCATTTCTCGATAACAAGTTTCTTTTTACATATCCCACTCTGAGTCTAGCTTTATTGAAGAATGGGTATATAAATATTTTGGTCATTAAATGCTATTTTACATAGTTGTAGTTCTAAACACAATGTAGTTTCAAACACAATGTAGTTATCAAACACAGTGTAATCTTTGCAACTCATTTGGAAGTCTCATGCAAATCACAATTGAATACCAAGATCATAGTTTTGACCAAATTTTTCCACATTACAGCCGAATAGTGCTGCGAAGCAGTACTATGAGTAGTATAGTATACGTATAGTGCTAGACTATTCGCTAGGAGGTTAGCTCGGAAAACGAGTTACACCCCACAAATCACCCCACAAGTCACACCACACAAGTCACACCACACAAGTCACACCCCACAAGTCACACCCCACATATCACATCACATTATAAACCAGTCACCTTCCTAGCATAATTATACGCTAAAAGACTAAAGAAAAACATACTCACCACAATTCCGTAAAACCAGGTCAAGTCTTCTCGTCCCTGTCCAGGAACAATACAATTCATCCCCCACAATCCAGTCACCACATTCAAGGGCAATACGATTGTTCCTAGAATGGTAATCTTACCGAGCACGTCATTTGTGTCGTTGTTCACCTTGGTCATATCAATGTTAATCTGGGCCAAATAGTTTGAGTGGAACCTTGCGAGTAATTTTTCGTAATGGTTGAGAGATTGAACCATGGTGACAATGTGATCTTGGATATCACCCAAGTACATACCGATTTCATTTTTCAGAGACAATCTGTTATCGTAAACTCCTTCGCTGAAACGCTTACTGAAGGCTCTGATCACATCAGCCTTGGATCCAAGCAATCTCAAAATGGACATGACACGCTTTCTGCATTCACCAATACGACGCAACATATCACCCTTGCGTCTCCAGCTTATAATCTTGGAAGCTGTGGACTTGGAAGATTTCGAACTTTTATACGATCCGCTTTTGACCGAGTTTGATTTGAGTTTACGGAATCTGGTTCGGATCCCACTTGGTTCCACCGTTGATTTAGAACGTGATCTTCTGAAAAAGATGTTGTCTTGATGTCTTGTTGGTTTAGGACCTTGCTTGGAATGATCGCCTCCTTGATAATACATGTCGTCTTCGTAATCACTACCCAGATCGCAATCATCCAGGTCATCACTGTCTGAGTCCAGGTCTCCAGAGTGCATTTTTAAGATAGCATCTTCAATCAGATTGACTTCTTCTTCGATACTTTCAATCATAGGAGCAAACGAATCGGTGATATCATCCACAAGTGCATAACAAAGCCAATCGGAACTGACAGTAAGATAGTCCCTAAGAAGTCTAGCTCTTCTACGAACATTGATTGGATGAGGAGTTGGTGAGAAGTGAAAGGTTATCATAGCATCTTTGAATACTAACATATACATATTCAATGGTTGTAATTCACCTTCCCTGATTTTCTTCACTTTAGAACTTGCCGAGGTCGAGTCCTTTTTCACGTATGATAAGTCATAGGTTCCTCTACGAGTTAAACCAGATTGTTGTTTACCACGCAATACGCCTCTCATGTAATTCCAGATCCGACCACGACGTTCGGAAGATCCCAAGAAACTATTAACATCGTCTCCATTTTCATTCATTTCTTGTAATTTATTCAATTTCTTCTCGTGCTCTTTGGCACGTTGTTTTCTTCTTTCGTATACGATATCAAATGAAGTGAAACATATAAAATAATATGATTTAAAAACTTCCACTTTTTCACGAGCTTCTCCTAAAAAGATATCTTCGGTAGTTAAAGGATGGATCCCAAATGTTTTGGAAAGCACCTTCATTTCCTCTTCCGTAGGGTCTAATACATCCAACCAAAATGGGGGTGCATTTGATTTCTCAAGCTCCTCGGGAACAGGTGTGCTATTGGCAGCAGGCGTACCCAAGTTAGCTGATACCGGTTTTGATGAGTCAGATTCAACTTTTGTTAAGGGTTGGATTTTAATTTGTAAATGATTTGATAACGCATCAGCACCAGATTCATTTTCCATGGCGAGATTCACATCTTTGGTGCTGAACATGGAAGGAGATCTTGATAGGGTTGAAGCATATGCCCGAGGTTGGAACAATGATTGAAGCTTTTCATAAGTGTTATCAGATTCATCACTTTTTTTAGTTTGAGTGGTAAATTCTTCTGAGAGTAACCCACTTATTGTGTGAGAATGAACTGTTTTACCCAAATCTTCACGAAAATAGGTAAATCTATAAGCATTGTTGTTTTTCATATTTTTAGATTGATGCTTCAAGATCAGCTCTTTGGACTTTTCCCATGGCTGAATAGGAGTTGGTCTTATACGGACAGATTCCAGATCATCAATTCCATTCATTTCATCTGTTTGGTAATTCCCAAGCAATGGCTCTTCTTCCATATTCACCCCCGTAGGAACAGTAGTTGGTGATATCACAGGAGATGCACGAAGCAGAGACATGCTTTTCATTTTTCTTGCAATAGGATTTTGGAAGTTGACGTTAGCTTTGTCGAAACTAACTGATTGTTGATTGGCTTCTTGTTCAGCTTCCTCTAATTCTTCCTTTATAAATTCTTCCAAAATTTTAAGATCGGGCCATTCGTATTCATCTTTATATTGAGTGACACCCATGACATCATAATAGTCTGGGAAACACACATCATCCAAAGATGTGGAATCACCCAGATGTTCACTTGAAGGGTTCGATGCACCGAATTCGAGAGAATTGGAGTCACCTTCGTAGTCATCATCATCGGAATCATCGAATCCGTGATCATTACTGGAAAACGGGTTGGTTGAAGATTTGGCAATTTGTCTTTGTTCATCTGTGTACCTATCCATATCTAAAGCTACCGAGGCATAATTGCGTTCGGTGTGATCTCGGGGACTTTTAGTGGGATGTTGATGAAGTAAATTTTGAAGGTTTCGATTGGTTAATGGTAGCGAAGATTCGTCTTGATTTAACTTTTTCATTATAGGTGACCTCTTTTGTTTCTGAAGTTGATGATACATTCTATGATCAATAAACGTTCCGGACAAGGTATCATCCAGTCTTTCGTCATGAAGGTTTCTACGCTGGTGGTTGTTATATCGAGAAGAGCTCCTCGAGGAATTCCTCATATCGAAATCAGACCTGAAAAAGCCATCTTGTTGATTATTGTTGTATTCACTGTTGTCCATATTGTGCAGTTGATATGGAGGGGTGATTTTGGAGCCAGTAATTGGAGACCCTGAGGTTAAGATTCTTGTAGCTGAGCTAAAGCCAGAATTCCCGGGCTGTCTTCGTTTAGACTCATCATTCTTTCTTCCTTTGTTCTTTGCCATGAAGTTCTATTTGCTTAATTTGTCAGTCGCGTGAAATTACAGCAATCAATTTAGGTGTGAACTCTAATTGGGATGTAGACTTGTAAGATGTTTTAAGTGAACTTACAAGGTTAGTATGTAATCAACCTGGTGATTAATTTTGAGGCTGTTCTTGATTAGTTGTTACATTTGCAGCAACTGTCGAATATATTCAAGTGGTTTAATAATAACGTGAATATTGTGAGAGGTGAATAGTGATGGAAAAGAATATTCTGATTCACTGATTACTGAATTTAAAATAGTCATGTAGAGGTGGTATACAAGTGAGCCAACTCACAAGTGAGCCAACTCATAAGTGAGCCAACTCATAAGCTCACAAACTCGCTGCGCTCGTTTACACAAGTTCGTTCGAGTAACCAATATTTATTGCAAACATGTTCTTTAATCTAAACTCAGAAACTAAAACACCTTCACCATGTCTCATTTAAATGCTCATTTAAGCGATTTCTAACATCTTCATAAAGTGTTTCATCCTCTTGTTCATGTTCTCTTTTTTGAACACTATGATATGCATCAATTGCATTCTTCAATTGGTCAAGATCGCTTACACCCAAAACGATTGAGGTGTCAATGTTCCATTCCAATTGACCTGAAAAGTGTTTGTTGGTTTCGAATAGCCATTTCCTAATGGCATAGCGAGTAGCAATGTCACCTAATTCAAGGCCTTGGGTCAGTAACAAGTCTTTCGCAATATCTGTTACATCTTGCTTTAAGGAAGAAGGGGCTGGGTGGAAAGATAAGGTTTCTTGTGATGTAAGCATAGACATGGCCAAAACAGAACCATTCATGATTTTGGTTACATGGCATTGATTCAAGAATTTATCATAATAATCAAACAAAAGGGTATTTTGTATACACCCATGGGCATATGATAAAATTGCGTCGAGAGCACCAAGTGAGGAATCATTGGCACAAGTCAAGGCAATATCATAAAGAGTTTTAATTGGATAACCGGAAATTCCAATATTCCGAATAATCCCTTCCAGCTTCAACAAGTTCAATTCACGTATCGCATCGTAGGTTTCTTCAAGTGATACATACTCCACGTCGTGCATGTACACCAAATCCAAATAATCAGTGTTTAACTTCTTACAGGATCGCAATACCGACTTGCGGACCAGATCACGAGAGTAATCAAACCCCTCATCACTAACCCTACCAGCTTTAGTACATATGTAATATTGATCCCTGTTGTATTTGATTACAGAAAGAATATCCCCTAGAATCTCTTCAGAAGGTCCATAGTAAGGACTGGTGTCTATGGCATTGAACCCATTCTCAAAAGCATGTTCCAAAATCTCCCGACCTGGTAGTTTATAAGGATCCTCTGAGTATTGATTGCTGAACACAGTACCCCCAATAACAAACGGAGGTAGGTTTCTAATCGAGTATGGGGTTTTGACTGTAGCCATTGGTGCTTTGTACAATATTATTATTCTTTTCAGGGTCTATGCATATGTGCACTATTTATAGAGGAAGAATACATGGTGATTGTATTTGAAGTGAAGTTTTGGATTTGATGGTTGCTTATGGTTAAGTTTGCCATGGGTTCGTTTGCTCATGGGTAAGTTTGCTCATGGTAACGTTTGCTCTTGGTTACTGATGGTTACGGTTGCTTATAGTGATTACGGTTGCTTATGGTTGCTGCATTGCTGATCCTGCATGGACTAAACATATGTTAAAGCTGACATATTATAATCCAACGTTATTACCATAGTGAGTATTTAGAATTAGTCAGTATACAGTTTGTAAACATAACGTTGTCTGTGGATACTCATCTGTGTATACTCCATCTGTTTATACTGTAATTCTGTACATTCTCACTCACTCAGACTCTCGCACTCGCTCAGACTATCGCACTCACTCAGACTTACGAACTCGCTCAGACTTACGAACTCACCCAGACTTGCAAACTCACTCAGACTTGCGAACTCACCCAGACTTACGAGCTCACTCAGACTTACGAACTCACCCAGACTTGCGAACTCACTCAGACTTGCGAACTCACCCAGACTTGCGAACTCACTCAGACTTGCGAACTCACTCAGACTCTCGCATTCACTTAGACTTACGAACTCACTCAGACTCTCGCACTCACTCAGACTTACGAACTCACTCAGACTTACGAACTCACCCAGACTTACGAACTCACTCAGACTCTCGCATTCATTAGACTCACGCACTCACTTAGACTTACGAACTCACTCAGACTTGCGAACTCACTCAGACTCTCGCACTCACAGACTTACGAACTCACTCAGACTCTCGCACTGACTGCTCACTCACTCACTCACTCACTCAATCACGCACTCACTCACTCACGCACTCATTCACTCGCGAGTTCGTGAGTTCGTGAGTTCGTGAGTTCGTGAGTTCGTGAGTTCGTGAGTTCGTGAGTTCGTGAGTTCGTGAGTTCTTGAGTTCGTGAGTTCATGAGTAGTGAGTAGTGAGTTCGTTCGTTCATGAGTAGTGAGCGAACTCACTCAGACTCTCGCACTCGCTTCGCTCGTTCGTTCGCTCGTTCGTTCGTTCGTTCGCTCGTTCGTTCGTTCGTTCGCTCGTTCGTTCGCTCGGAACTTTTGAAGATTCACCGAATTTGGAAAATTGCAACATTCAAGACTCTACATTCAAGACTCTGCACATTCCAGACTCTACATTCCAGACTCTACATTCCAGACTCTAAATAACTTACAACACTCCCATTACACTTTATAAAAATCATAAGTCATTAGAACAAATCACTACCCTCTACAAGATAATTTCCAGGAACCAACCCAACCATACCTTCTGCATCACCCGAACCATAGGAGAGCTCGCAAAGAAACCAGTTATCTTCTTGCTTGTGTATGACATACATTCCCCATCCCTTCTTAAAGTATAACTCACCAGCTTGTTGTGGCTTGTACGAGTATCTAGCCTTTGCCTTTGTCACGTATGGTTTTTTTGTGACTGGGGTGACGTCTGCCAGAATCATTGAATCCATGTATGACCGACTTATACTTCTTGCAGCCATGGGTCTTTCTCCAACTGATTTTCTTCTGGGATCAATGATGGTTGTTCTGAGCGAGTCATCCAAATCAACCATTGATTTGGCTCTTTGATGGTATGGGTGACTATCCATTTGCATTTGAGATCTCAGAGGGTTGAATGAGATGGATTCATACCGTGTGGCTACCTCATTACTATCGTCCACATAATCAGATAGCGACATTGGTTGTCCATTTTGTGCCGGTTTATACTCTTCACTCTTTTTACGTTCTTCTTCACGTGCCCTTCTTACTGAACGACGATACTGTGAAACATCTCCATTACCACCTTGATTCAAGTCTTCTAAAGCTTTTGCAATGAAATCAATAGAGAAATCTTTCATTATAGGTGTTTTTTGTTCCTCATGCTTTTGTTGACTTTCTCGTAATTGCTGAGCTTGATATTGTTTATATAACGGAGGTAATTCTTTTGATTTAATGTTAATCTTTTCTTGCATTTGACTCAATTGTTTTTCACGACGTCTTGGTGAAGCCCAATGTCTATCTGATTGCAGTGAATAATTGGTTGGGTTAGAATAATTGGATCCCGTACTTGATTTCATTTCTTTATCAAAATCTTTATCAAAAATATCTTCTGGTGAACTTGAATAATGTGATCCACCACTTTGTTCGAATTTAGAAGTTCTTGTTGGTGATGGTGTTTTGGGTATATGTTGTGGAATATTACCTGGTGGAGGTAACAGTACTGGGGCCAACAGTACGGGGGCTAACAGTACGGGGGCGGGGGCCAACAGTCCTGGGGCTAATGAATTATTAAATTTTTGTTGATATGCATGAGTTTGATTTGAATGATTTAATTGACTTTGAGCTGCTTGACTTTGAGCTGCTTGACTTGATTGATAATCAAAATTTTGATAATTTTCTCTTTGTTGAGAACCAAATTCTTGTTCTTGTTGTTGCTGCTGCTTTGAAAAAGTATTTGGTGTATACAGTTTCAGTAATACAGGTTGATAATCTGGTAATTCAAATTGAGCACTTTTAAAACCAAGATTATCATCATCATCATAACCATTCATAAAATCAATAAAATGAGGTTCAATAGCAATCTTATTACCCGTACCAAAATTTGAAGAAAAATCTTGTAAATCTCTTTGAGGTTGAATTTGAGCAAATATAGAACGAGCTAAATCAACACTTTGATCATTATCAACACAAAGAGTTGCAACATGATTACAAAAGTTAAAACAATTCACTTTACATAATTGAATCTTTTCAAGTTCCAATTTATAAATATCTTGTAAAGCAATTGACCAATCACGTATAAATATTTCATGTAAATCATTAAAAGTTATTAATGAAAGTTGATAATCTTTTTTCAGTTGCAGTTTTGATTGATTAACTTTAGTTAATTTAGATTTATTCTTTTCTAATTCTTTACCCCAAGTTGTTTGAATACATAATTGTAAAGATTTAAACATTTGACAATCTCTTTTATATTTTTCTTTATTAATTTGTAAATTCTTCCATGCTTCTGCTTTTTTCATCATTATTTTATTAATATGATGTAAAATCTTATTAGTTGATTTAGTATAAAGTGCTGTAAAATCAACTGCTTTATCATAATTGGTTTGAGTGACACTTTTAGTAAATTTATTTGAATATTTAACCATTTGATCATTTTCATATTGCATCTTTTCAAGTGCTATTTTCAAGCTACCAGTTTCATTGGATCCTAATATGATTCGACTATTAAGTTTGGAAATTTTTTTACTATATTCTTTTTCAATAATAACTCTCTCTTCATAATAATCAACCAATTCTTGTAATGTAAGAAGTGAATGCTTAACTTTGGTATCAATTGTCTTTAACCCAGCATCTCCTCCCCAGAAGTTGTTAACAAACGTTGGAGTTTCCGGACTCATCTCTAATGCTCTTTTGTGTGTTGGATGATGACTGTTTTTTTATTTATATCAATTTTTAAAAATTTCTAGCCTTGTTTGACTTGACCTTTCAGATCAATGTTTTAAAGTGTGTTTGTTTAGGTTTGTTCTTTTTTAGGAAGTTTCATTGTTTAGAATTTGGCTAGTTTAGGTAATGTAAATACTCAAAGCAATAAGGTGATGAATTGGTGATGAATTGGTGATGCCAATGGTGTTGCCAATGGTGTTCCAAGTGGTTTGTGGTTTTGCAAATGATGTTGCACATTGTTTTGCAAATTTTCAATGCTGTCATTTTTTGCTCATCATCACTCATACACTCCGCATTCATATTCCATGCGTTTCTTTAATTAATCCTTTTCAAATACACGAGAACTCAATTGTTACACCTGCCTTGAAATAATGCACAGCCAGTGGTGATTGTTTGTTACATGATATAATCACCGTTTAATTGTCCGCAAAACAGGTTATTCCTTGGTTTGCATGCAGGATTAGGTCAAATGAGTTTTGGTGTACGACAGACAAAAAGTTGTGAGTATTGTAGTGTATTGTCTTTGTAATCTTGTGACTTTTTGAGCGAAGCGAGTGATGAGTTTGTGATTAGGTTGTTTCATGAGAGGAAGCAAATGGCGAGTTTTGGAGTTTGCAAGTGTAGTGGAAGGAACTTTCAGTTGGCCGTGAGAATTATTGTGATTTGTTTCATCATTTTGGAACACAGTTGACGTTATTTTGGAACACACTTGACATTATGTTGGATTCTCATAGTGGTATCATTTTGGATACACCGTGAACGTTATTTTGGACGCATAGTTAACGTTATTTTGGATTCTCACAGTCATTTTGGATACACAGTTAACGTCACTTTGGATTCTCACAGTCATTTTGGATACACAGTTAACGTTATTTTGGACGCATAGTTAACGTTATTTTGGATTCTCAGAGTGATATCATTTTGGATACACAGTTAACGTCATTTTGGATAGTTAACGTTATTTTGGATTCTCACAGTGGTATCATTTTGGATACACAGTTGCGTCATTTTGGATACTCGCACTGAATACCCACTTCCTTCACAATACGTTTGGCCAATTATCAAACAATAAGGATCGGTGGGTTTAGTTTGCAAACCAACTTTGTTAGTCGTTCGCACTCACAAACTCACTCACTCACTCACTCACTCACTCGCTTCGCTCGTTTGTTCGTGTTCCATTTGCTTCTTTCATCTGTAATCCTTTGATTTGCTTCACGAATCACCACATTCGCTCAATCATACCCAAACACTAGTCAGCAATCACAAACAACCTCATCAATCCCTCGTTACTTGACACTCTTTAGCTGCAACGCGATGAAAACAAAGTATTTTTGACACCCCATGGCTTTTGCCTTCACCTATCACTATTGGCAATCTTTGATACATGTCTTATTTTTGACATTTATAATTCTACAGAGTTTTCATTAATCCTTTGTTTTCAATCACCTTCAGTGTGGGTGTGATATTATGTTCATTCGGAATATTCATAGATTATAGATGAAATCATTTCAATTCTCAATATAATTCCCTTGCTTGAATCCCTTATATTACTCGCTTGGTAAACTATTTGGGTAATTTTGGCTTAAAATGCGACAATAGTTGTTGCAATGTCATATGAACGATTGACAGAAAAGTCTTCAGAGATTAATATAAACAGGCTTTGTAATCTGTATTACTGTGAATATTATATCACTATAATATTCACTCGCTCATTCGCAGAAACACCTTCCATTCACTGCAACACCTTTCAAGGTCTAAATACCCGTACCGCAATAATGTGATCAGCTCTTTCACGAACGAACGAACGAACGAACGAACGAGCGAACGAACGAACGAGTGAACGAGTGAGCGAACGAGCGAGCGAACGAACGAACGAACGAACGAACGAACGAGCGAACGAACGAACGAGCGAACGAACTAATTCACGCACTCACGCACTCACTCACGCACTCACTCACGCACTCACTCACGCACTCACTCACTCACTCTCTCACTCGCTTCGCTCGTTCGTTCGCTCGTTCGTTCGCTCGTTCGTTCGTTCGTTCGCTCGTTCGCATCCATTTTTGTCACACAGAAACAACTCGGAATCGGGCCGGTAACACGTGACTTTTACATACATTACTCGGATATGATTGCCGAAAAACCTCAGCATCTACAATAGAAATCAGATTATATAATTCCATGCAATTGCACCTATACAACAAATAAAACCGAAACACACATCATGGCTCAAGAAACCAAAACAGTCAAAAGTAGAGTCAAATCTGTGATAGACTTTCTAATTGGGCAATGGTTTTTCATAGTGTTGGCCATTTTGATTGTATTTGCTCATCTATGGCCTCTGTTTGCTAAACAAGGTGGTACAATCCGAGCAGAGTATTCAATTGGATATGGGGCCGTAGCAGTGATATTTTTAATATCTGGGTTATCCATGTCAACTAAAGACTTGTTAAAGAATAGTGCTAATTGGAGGGCCCATTTTACTGTTTTATCCTTATCATTCTTAATCACATCACTGATTATCTATGGGCTTGCAACCGGTATAAAACATGCCCATAATCATCAAATTGACCAATGGATGTTAGTTGGTATGATTGTAACCCATGCATGTCCAACGACGGTATCGTCCAATGTGGTGATGACTAAAGCTGCACATGGAAATGATATCTTGACGTTATGTGAAGTGTTTATTGGTAATATTTTAGGAGCTTTCATTACTCCAGCTTTATTACAATTATACATGACAGGAACTTGGGACTTTGGTAACCCAGCTCATCAAGGTTCATCTACCTCATCTACAGGTGAATTATATAAGCACACAATCAAACAATTGGGGTTGTCTGTATTCATCCCAATATTCGTTGGTCAAGTTATTCAAAATATCTTCCCTAAACAAACAAAATGGACTTGTACTAAATTTAAATTAAACAAAGTTGGATCCTTTATGTTGGTTTTGATTATGTACCAATCGTTTTCAACTGCTTTTGCTCAAGATGCATTCACTTCAGTATCACATGTCTCCATCATTTTCTTAGTATTCTTCAATATTGGAATCTACTTGTTTTTCACAATGATTTCATACGCCTATGCTAGACCTTGGTTTGTTAAAAAATGGTTTTGGGATGAACCAACTGATTCTTCCTCAAAATTGTACACTTATCTGTACAATTTTTTCCGTCCATTCTACTACAACAGAAGAGATACTGTTGCAATCATGCTATGTGGACCGGCAAAAACCGCGGCTTTGGGTGTTTCTCTTATCTCCTCCCAATATGGAGCCCATAATCCAAAATTGGGAATTTTATTGGTTCCCTTGGTTTTGTATCAAAGTGAACAAGTTATCACGGCGCAAGTTTTGGTTAATTTTATGAGAAGGTGGATTTATGCTGAAGAGAAGGTTTCTGATATTGAGGATCAAGGGGAGTCTAGTGATGATAAGCTGGGCGAGCAAACGAATGAAACGAGCAAACGAACGAGCAAACGAACGAGCGAAGCGAGTGAGTGAGTGAGTGAGTGAGTAAAACAAATGAGCGAAGCGAATTTGCGAGTGTGTGTGAGATATAGTGAGTGAGTGAGTGAGTGAGTGAGTGAGTGCGAACATTTGAATTCGTTCGTTCGTCCTTTCGTTCGTTCGTTCATGAGTGAGTGCGAACATTTGAGTTCGTTCGTTCGTTCGTTCGTTCATGAGTGCCTACGTGAATCATTTACATATTGGCTCTCTTGTGGCTTTGCTCGGTGCAAGGATATCCAGTTTAGTTGTTCGGTCCGATACACATGCAAAAATATCCTCTGTTATGTTATGCTTACCCAAACATCCTCACTTGTTCGGTCCGATACATACAAGAATATCGCTTGTTCGGTTCGATACATACAAGAATATCGCTTGTTCCATACAAGAATATCGCCTGTTCGGTCCGATACATACAAGAATATCGCCTGTTCGGTCCGATACATACAAGAATATCGCTTGTTCGGTCCGATACATACAAGAATATCGCCTGTTCGGTCCGATACATACAAAAATATCCTCACTTGTTCATCTTTCATTTCAGCCTAATCGCCGAACTCTCGAACTCACGAACTCACTCGCTTCGCTCGTTCGTTCGTGCTCGTTCGTTCGTGCTCGTTCGTTCGTGCTCGTTCGTTCGTGCTCGTTCTTTCGCGCTCGCTCATTTTCCCATCAATCGCATCCAAATGCTTAGTGTGCATTCTCCAAACACTTTGTAACTGTATAGGCATTTTCATAGCCATAATCAACATATTTAATAAAACTCACTCACGTACTCGCACTTACTCACTCACTCATTCACTCACTCATTCACTCACTCACTCACTCACTCACTCACTCACTCACTCACTCACTCACTCACTCACTCATTCACTCACTCATTCACTCACGCACTCGCACTTACTCACTCACTTACTCACTCACTCACTCATTCACTCACTCATTCACTCATTCACTCACTCACTCACTCACTCACTCACTCGCTTCGCTCATTCGCTCGTTCGCTCGTTCGCTCGTTCGCTCGTTCGCTCGTTCGCTCGTTCTACACGACTTGTCAGTCTAACCTTTGCTTAAAATCTAAAATCTCCCAACTTACTCTCCAACTGACTGATAATCACCTCCAACTCCTTTTTATTCTCATTCAACATGCTCAACTCCTCGAATTTACGTTGCTTAATTTTCTCCTGAATCATCTGTTCAACCAAAAACTTTTGCTCATTCATCACCATCAATTGTTCACGCAACTCTCTAACCTCCTTCTTTGTTAGTTTGATCTCTTCGGTAAGCTCCTTCTTTTGTACCTGAATTAGCTTCAATCGAGATTGTTCTTGGTCCTCATACTTGGAGTTCAAGTTTTTAAATGCACTCAAGTTTTCTTGTAGGAAAACAATTAGTCCTTGATAAATATTTAGTAATATTTGATTATGACTTTCATAACGTTCGTGAACAGTAATCTTTGAACCTGGGTTAAAAAATTCGCTTTTGAAATCAAGTACTAGTTTTTCCAAATCTTTTAAACTCTTTATGAGCCTAATTCTTAATTTATTAATCACCGGTTGAGCCACATTATTGCGGCCCGGGTCTTCTGTAGATTGTATTTGGTATTTTGAAATAGCTTCATGATATTTTGGTAAAAGCATCATAATCTGATTCTTTATGATAAGTAATGTATCATAATTTTGAAAGATTTTTATATTAATGGGATCATCAGTGTTTTTTGTTGCAATTTTCCAATCATGAAGTAATACATTTTTACATTCAACACAACATCGAAACTTTATATTTGGTTCAATTGAGTTGATATTATGCAGATAGTTTAGATTAGGTAGTTTTTCAACCAATTTTATTAAAGGCACCATAATTGAACAGTTATTACGTTCCCCATAAGTATCATCACATACTGTTTTGCCGCATAATCGACAATGATGCTTTCTTAGTAAAAGATTGAATTTACAAAGGCATATGTTGCAGTTATCTTTATCATCCCATTGTACATTGGTTTTTAGTTCACTTCCAAAGTCAAACCATGAATTTTTTTTTTGTTCATTCTGGTCCACAAGTTGGGTGGAGAGGTTGATAAATCGCCTTATAATTTGATTTCTCAATAGTTGAGTCTCTTCATTCTTTTCCAGTCGTTTGGATTTGAATTGTACACTCAAGTCCCTCATATTTGGTTGCGTACCGAATAAAACATCAGGTTTATTTTCGTAGCATTCAATACAACATCGAGACCAAATTCCTTCACGAGTATTGTCGTATAATGGTAACCCTGAAGAGTTGTTCTTAAGACGAACTTGATGACTGGAATGGTTATTACAAAATAAATTTCCACACCGTCTACAGTTTACAACTCCATTACGTACATTAAGAACCTTTTTGCACCCTGAAAATGCACATGTACTATTGGTCATTGGTTGTTTCCAATGTGACCTTTTGATTCTGTTTAAAGGAGATGTGGGTTCTGTCGATTTCATTCTCAAGTCATCTCCTAAACTAAAACCTCGATTGTTATCTAGAAGATCCAAGGTTATTGTTCTTTTAGGTGCTGCCGAAACCATACTTCCACTATCCAGGATTTTATTTTTGAACCAATTCTTAAGGTCATTATTGATGAAGTCATTATTGATGAAGTCATTTTTTAGTAGCTTTGAAACAGATGCACTTTGTTCCTCTTGATTATTAGCATGTGCATCATCAATATGTTGATTAAGTTGGTATAAGCTAACCATGCTTTCGTTACATAGTGGACATTTCAAATCGTCCATACTCGTGTTTTCACCAAGGGTGATTGCCGGTGTCAGTTCATTTGGTTGTTGTGGAGACGTTTCACCTTCTTTTGCTTCTATATCGCCTGTAGATTCGGTTATGTCCCGGATGCGTGTTCGGTCCTTTGGAAAGCTTCTCGTTGGGCTTGCTTGGAGTTTCTTGAGCCCACCAGTGGCCCTTTTGTTGATATCACTTTGTGGTGACTTGAAAGGAGACCCCAAGATTCGAGTTTTCGGATTTGACTCCACCATATTTAAACGAAAACTCACGAAACTCACGAGCGAAGCGAGTGAGTTGCGAAAACGATGCGAAAACGAACGAGCGAAGCGAGTGAGTAGCGAAGACGATGAGTGAGTGAGTAGCGAAGACGATGAGTGAGTGAGTAACGAAGACGATGAGTGAGTGAGTAGCGAAGACGATGAGTGAGTGAGTAACGAAGACGATGAGTGAGTAACGAAATATTAAAGGGTGTTTCCACAATGTCTAAACCACTGTTAATATCTCTAATAAATATTAGTATGAATAGTTTATCTCTACGGTGATCACATTTGCCAATATTGAGGTCGCTTCGCTCCTGTGCTGCTTCGCAGCAGTTTATACATGTTAGCGTTATAAAGCTATAGGCGCTGCCTGCTTAGTGGACAAGCGATATTAACAAATTATTAGGTTAATGAAGGGTGAAGCTAATTATAGATACTATATAGCTCCTTTTATGATAGTTTGGAATCAGCTGTCAGGAAGTGACTAATTGTTTGAGCTCTAGATTGAACGAACGAGCGAACGAGCGAAGCGAGTGAGTTCGTTTGTTCTTATTGAATTCGCTACTCATGAACTAAGATCGCTTGTTCTCATTGAATTCGCTACTCATGAACTAAGATCGCTTGTTCTCATTGAATTCGCTACTCATGAACTAAGATCGCTTGTTCTCATTGAATTCGCTACTCATGAACTAAGATCGCTTGTTCTCATTGAATTCGCTACTCATGAACTAAGATCGCTTGTTCTCATTG